>JAVYIG010011848.1:0-57613 GCA_035222895.1 Strongylocentrotus droebachiensis | reverse complement strand
CCCAGAGGTCTTTAGAGATCCTTCAACACTGACAGAAATCTATATCTACTGCAGGTCCATGTTGCCTCCAAGAAATTTAATATAAAACTTTGCGAAAACCGTATTTAAAGAAACAATATGACATTAATTTATTCATAAATTTCATAAATTTAATAGACAATGTATATTTCAACCATATTTTGTGAAAGCTCTACAGATATCAGAAGCACACCCATCTTGAAAGATACATGTTATTCTATTTTTGTTAATAAGCACCGCAAGATAATGTTTCTTTTTTCCCGAAAAATCCAAAACAAAATGTGGAATTCAAGATTTTGGCCGCCATTCATAAACGAGTACAAACCTTAGCCTAGGTTGAAACCCTCATTCTTCAATGTATGTACTACCTTTACACAATCAACCTTTCACAATGCAATCACATTATCATTTCTTAATTGTTGATATATTAATATTTGGGCGGGCAGGACATATGCAGCACTGATATTGACTAAAATGCGGTGTTAACTGGCTGGAGCCGAGTTGACCCCAAAATGCACTTTGTTTAAAAAACAAATCGGCTTTACCTTCTTTTATTTTTTAATTAAAAAAATTATTTTCATGATATCATTTCCCCAAAGGACAACCCAAACACTGTGTCGAATACTTGTGGGCCTACAGACAGTTCTGACCTCTGACCCGTTTGATGAATTTGTTGTTTGAAAGCCAGAAGGGCGTGAACTCTGTGTTGACAGATATGAGTTAATGCCCTTCTGGCTCCATACAGATCCAATCAATGGGTGATCATTCCAGGGAAAAAAATACTTATATATAATAATTATATAATAATTTTAATTTGTTTTGCATTGAACTCTAAGCAAATTTTTGGGGCTCTTTTATGACTTTCAGGGGCTTTTTGGGGCATTTCGGGGGCTACTTCGCCCGAGCCCCCGTGTATTTTTTTCACTGGATCATTCTCAGTGCTGGGATGGTTACCCATCATCAGTTGAGATCAAGAAGGGCCCTAAATGACATGAGTTTTACTCCCTTCAAGCTCTAAACAGATATTATTTGTGCTATTACATGTACACACTGCATAATCTCATATTATCTGCGTAAAGTGCTGAGATATGATACTCTTTCTCTCCCCCTTTAAAATAAACATGTAAAAACTTCCAACCTGTGATTAAATCTCAATTTTGTTTCATTTTAAACTGCTCTAGGTTTCCTCATACAAATAGTATATGTAACTCTTGATATAATTATATCACACTGCTGGGAAGCAACTATTGAGAAACCCCTCCAAACTAGTTTGTAAATATAATGTTACTTACTTTTAAATGAAATATATACATTTACATGCACTGATTCTCACATGATTTACATTTCTCTCTTTGCTATCAATATTTCTTATTTCAATTTGGACAATAGTACACAATTAAAACATCACAGTGCTGCTCTACTCAATCATACACAACACATATAATAATAACACAGTAAGTAAATCTAAGGGTTAGATAATAAAAATTTAGGAGAATATTTGTATACAGAGCAAATACTAACTAAAAGATACAATTTGAATCATACACATAAGAGATGTCTGTTTATACAATGCAATTTGTGTCGAAAACATCTTCAGTATAACATTGGATTTTCAATGCAGTACAGATGTCACAGAAAACTGATGGAAATTGATTTGTGAATAATGATAGTGGTCCATTAAATGAAGCATGTATGGAGCTTGTATCAAATTTGCAAGAAAGTGCCATTCTATTCTCTCTGGGTTTTTTTTAAATTAAAATTTATTCCTCTTTCTATTCTGTCCTTTCACCTTCTTCTCTTTCTCCCCTTTTCTGCCCTTTCCCCCTCTTCTTCTTCCTCTCTTCATTTTCCCCCTTTTTTATACTTCTTCTTATTTGGTAATTTTCTTTTTCTTTCATCTCTTTCTTCTCTTATCTAAAGTGGTTAGCTTGTATCAGCAGCCACTTTCAATGAAGGCCATATTCAAATAAAAAGTAAAATCATTTTGGTTTGGAACAATATTGAGATAAATGCATTCAACTAACAAATGACATGGTGTAAACAGACATACATGTACAGAGAGAGAGAGAGAGAGAGAGAGAGAGAGAGAGAGAGAGAGAGGGGGGGGGGGGGTAATAGTACATTGAATTACTGCTTTGCAATATATACATAAAAATAACATTTCAATTATAATATTAATACAATGACAAATCAAGAAATATTCTCTATAAGCATGAGTAAATATTATTGCTCTTAGCTTCTTCAAAAATAATCACATATTAATCAGTGAGAATCTTTCAGAGTTTGATAAAAATCTAAATGATTAAATCTGGGGCCATATTCTGAGAAAGAAGTTATCTTTTATGTTAGGGAAAACAATGCTAATTGTCATAACAAACTGAGATTACGTGGAACCAACATTGGTGCAATAACAGATGTCTCTTTTAACTTTAATCAACATGATTGTAAGATACTAACAAAAAAGATAACCTCATTTCAAAAAAATAACCCTGATTAGTTCAAATGATGAACTCAAAGCTTTCAACCAATTTGCTTCAATCTTTTATACGGCATTGTTGTGCCATCATTAATGAATATTAAGTACTATTTTTAAAGCAAAGAAACAAGAGATGTACATGTATACCGCAGCGTATTGGCTTTTAAACGATTTCTTGGTATTTCATCTGTAAACAGTCTGCAAGGCAATATCTTTGTGTTAATGTTTGTGATTGAATTACCTTCTGGCACTAAACAGACGAGTCATATTTCACTTTGATACTGGGTGCAATGACTTCATCCATTGACATTTTTAATTCTCATTAGAGTGTGTTATCTTACAGAAAACTGACTTAACATCTCTTAGTTTTTTTCTTCTATGTTTAAAGCCTCAACAGTATTATAGAATCAAACAATCGTTTAAAGATAGAACCTACAAATATGCCCAAATGTCCTCAACTAACATCTAAATATTTATCAGTAATAAAGTGAATACAGCTTTCTGGAATCATGATACTCAATTTGATCCTTCTCTTCAATGCGATGTACACACATTGTCAACAAAATCTTACTATCGCACACAGACCTTTCTCATTTGATAACACCTATTGAGAGTAAGAGGGCCATTAATTCTATGTAAAGTAATGGATCAATGCCCTTCTACATCTCAAACTACAATGCTTTTTTTTCTTAATTTCTCTATTAAAGCATGACTCATCTAAATCATACTTTCAGTAATTGATTTATCCTTTTGTTTATAAATCTGATACTGCTAAATCATATAAATGTTAAGAAGAGGGTTCACAAAGTAAAAGATCTGGGATGGTACACTGAAATGTTACTTGTTGTAATTATCCAATACCGCATCATAACAACAAGATCGACACCATACAGACTGAACAACACATTAGAATGCACAACGGCCCAAATGGTTTGGTTTGGAGTCGGTTTGGAGTCGATTTGGAGTGGATTAGGAGTTGATTTGGAGTCGATCAGGAGTGGATATGATGGTATGACTCAAGTCATGGCACATCATTGGTTAACATCTGCGTAAACGCAAAAAGAATCTTGCCAACTTAAAGTTTGTACGACTATTAAATTCATTTTACTAAAATAAAGATAAAGATTTGTCAGAATACTACGCTAAGAAAAATAAGCATACTGCAACATTTCTGTTAAATAAAACCAATTCCAATGACTTACGACAGGTTTCTTCTACCATTCCATATACGGGTATATATAAAAACATTCTTTAAAGATCATTTTTGTAGATATTTACAGCAGAACTTTCTACTTGGAAGTACAAAAACATTAATACCTTATCAGTTATGAAGTGTGAGTGCCCTATGAACTCTAGACCAGTAGATATTACACACAACTAATGCCCTCCTGCAGCACGACAACGTTTGATACATAGGGTATATCTTCTTCGTAACAATGAGGGCACTATATTTCTTTAAACGACGTTTAAACCACGCCACATTTATATTCATTGTCACTTTCCCTGATGCATACACTAACACAATGGGCGGATTTTCCACATCTAACTGATACAATTTGTTTACAATTTTGTTTACAATTTCATTTTATACAAGATTATCAAACGGGAGTGGGGCTGCAAGCAAGGAACGTTGGGCAGAACATCAATATACATTGTGGACCAGTAAATAATACAAACAAAGCAGCACAAAAGTTTCATAATTGATAGAAAATCTATTTTTTTATAAGTCATTTGTAAAGCTCTTGCCAATACCTCATTTTATACAAAATACACACAACACTAATGTTTCCATTTAGAATCCCTTATCTTGGCTAAGAGAGAAAGCTTTCACTTTCAAGCTAGCAGCCATTTTGTACTCCTGTGTTAAGAAGCAGACAAAGACATGAACTGCCTTAGTCTAATCTCACAAACTTCTTACAAGCTCAACTATAGCACTCTCATAATAAATACACTTCTAGGTACCCTCCAACTTTTGTAAGTCCAGATTGAAGGAAAACAAAAAAATAATGCATTCTGAATTCTGATACCTCAATTCTTTTTTTTCTTCAATTGGCTTACTACAGGAATGACCAGACTTCAGTGGACAATGGTTTAAAGTCAAGCATGCTCTATGGGTGGTAACATTGGAATGGTCATTGGAATTAGTCTTGTAATCAATTTCATATTGAGGAAATTAGGCTTAAAAAACCTTTCTACCATGGTATAAATATAATTCTTAGCACTCTTGTTGAATATCAACATTATCTTGCTGCACTAAATGCTGATTGCTAGTAGTTAAACTTTAAGAGCTGCCCCCTCATTCTTAACAAAATTAATTAACAATTAACCAAATTTCAAGACCTTTTATTTCAAATTATTAAGTAGTACCTTTCAAATCAAAGAACATCACATCCTGGACCTATAGAATTGAAAACTTGCCACACTCTATGCTCTACAATGTACACAAATAATCAAGGAAAGGATTTAAATGCACCGGGTTTGATGACACTGGGGTAGGGAGGGAGTGATATAAATAAAAACAGAAATGTTAATCCAAGTATTTACCAGTACTTATCCAACAGTACAAATCATATTAATTGAGAAATATGGACAGATAGCTTGAAAATAATACGTCTTTGTACTGACTGAATCTAAATAATCATAAACAGAAACACCAAATATGAAAGCTATGCACTTTAATAGAATACAGAGGAAAGTAGACTTAAATCCTGAATATTATTTACATTGTACAGTGTACATTTTCAATATCCAATCTGTAGATTAGAAAATAGACATTAGTCTATTACACCAGTTGGTTGAGCTGTTCTACTGCATAATAAAGATATAACACAGTCATGTGACTTAAGTGTACAAATCAGGTGATCAAAAGTAACTGTCAGGTGATGTATGAAGTTGCATTTTCATTCTGTCTGCTTTAATCTGTGATTGATTATTTTTTTATCCCTTTATATTGTTTGTTTACATGCTGCTATCATCATGTATTTACAAGGGCACAACATTGAGGCAGAAAAAGCCTACCAGTAATCCTGCTTCTCCAAACAAAAATGTAGCTAATGATATTGGTGATGTTATTACCACATACATACAAACAAACAAACAAAAAAACATCAGTTGAAAAATAACTTTTCACAGATGTCGTTTCACTTACGAAACCAATTTTACTGCATGTAGTCTTTCTATTACAACATGAGAGATTTTCTCCCACTCTATAAATACACCGTATTAAATAAACATGTCATCCATATAATACTTGTCACCAGTGTCGGACATTTTGCTATTTTGTAATACAATTACCACTTGTACATGTATATTCATCAATATTATAAAAATTGCCTCTTTTTAATATGAAATTAATTTTATTTGAATCTATCTCTGCTCACCTATAGAAATGATTCAAGCATGTTTTAATAGATATACTCACTGATTGATATAAAACAAACCTTCAAATGGCCCAATAATATTTGTATCTAATGTATCTAACAGTTAATATAATATTGTATGGTTAATAATAAAAGAAATGATAGCATGTCACAAAAGAAATTATATATTACACAATGAATGTTTTCAAGTTCAGTGTTCATTCAGTGATCTGTCTCAAAAAGAGTTGCGATCAATTTGAATCAATTGCTAACTTAATATCAGATATTGTAAGAGCACAGTCACATCAACATGACTAATTCCATCCTGATAACAGACCAAACAAGAACTTGGTTTGGAGTCAGTTTGGAGTCGGTTTGGCGGTGCGACTCAAGTATAAACACAAGATAGAATTTAAGTCTGCAATCAATTGGGGGACTTGCAATCAATTTCCAATGATTGCAACTCTTCATAATGGAGGGCCTAGGTGTGATGAATGAATGATATACAGGTAAAGTAAACACTGAAAAGGTCTGAAAAAGTTGTTTTCTGTGCCCGTAATAACAATGTAGCAGTAATTGATGACCAACGATCTTGGTGTATACCTGCTTACATAGACGTATAACCAACATTTATTGATTTTAAATTTACTCATCAATACATGATTACATCAATCAATGACTGTAACTGAAAGTAATTTTGATCTTTCCAAAATGTGAATGCAAAGTTGTCTGAAAAATTTATTGTAGCAGTTTTTGCATAAAACTGCAATGTTGTGAATAAGCATACATGTATATCCCTTACAGAATATTACAGCTAACATCATAGCAGACACCTAACACTATTATGTAACACAGGGCTTGAAAACGTTGAGAATGTATGAATAGTCAGTCTCACATGTCTTCTACATAGTTTGCAGGGTAGAGCCCTTCAACGTCTCCTACTTTTCCTCTGCACCAACCTTGTTCGTCTTCATCCTCTAGCTTCAAAAACACAACACCTATATGACAGAGAGAGAGAGAGAGAGAGGCAGAGAGCAAGAGAGAGGAAGAGAGAGAGACATAGAGAGTACGAGAGAGAGAGAGCACGAGAGAGAGAGAGAGAGAAAGAGCATATGAAATTGCAAATTGGGTGAAGGCGTTATGTATAAAATTGAACCACAAAAAAATTACCAGGCATTCTAAATGTAAAAGCTTAAGAAGTATGAAGAAAATAAAGGGTAACATAAAACCCTGTTTATAGGCTGCACATGGAACAAAGTCAGACTTGAGTTCCATACAAGCCCTATTCTCTATTCTTACATGTAGTACTCATATAAACAATACTAGCAGTGGTAATAGGAATAAAATTAATACTAATAATCAATAATAATACTACTTCATGTACTACAACTTCTTATATTACCACTACTGCTCCTGCTACTACTACTACTACAACTACCACTTTTAGAAATAATAATAACAATAATGGTAATGATAATAATACAAATGATAATCTTTTTGTCTGTTTGGGGCCAGAAGGCCATTGACTGATAAGGTACCACTGAGGTAACACCCTTAAGGGCATTGACTGATAAGGTACCACTGAGGTAACACCCTTAAGGGCATTGAGTGATAAGGTACCACTGAGGTAACACCCTTAAGGGCATTGAGTGATAAGGTACCACTGAGGTAACACCCTTAAGGGCATTGAGTGATAAGGTACCACTGAGGTAACACCCTTAAGGGCATTGAGTGATCAGGTACCACTGAGGTAACACCCTTAAGGGCATTGAGTGATAAGGTACCACTGAGGTAACACCCTTAAGGGCATTGACTGATAAGGTACCACTGAGGTAACATCCTTCTGGATCCACATGGACATGATAATGATATGCTTCATACCTTGCTTGAATGAGAGCTCATCGGCCTCTACACCCACGTAGTCGTATAGCGCCCTCACCTCCACGCCATCTTTCTTCCCTACCCCAACATCCTCTTCATCCTCGTCATCATCAAAGGGCGTGTGGCTCGCTTCCTGGTTACTTCTGTCATGGACAAGGATAATGTAATAGGGGGTCTTACTAACAATATTACGCAGACGGGGTGCAAATTTACACCCCTCAAAGGACAATGCAATATGGGGTCTTACTGCCAATATTAAGTAGAAGGGGTGCAGTTTTACACCCCCGAAGGACAATGCAATAGGAGGTCTTACTACCAATATTAACAGAAGGGGTGCAGTTTTACACGCCTCAAAGAATAATGACATTTGGGGTCTTACTAAATCAAGCAGAAGGGATGCAGTTTTACATCCTTCAGATTCTTTTTTTCTTTGCTGTCTTTTTCTAATCTTCCTTTATTTTTATAAGGGAGTTGGAGTTGGGGAACGACCAAGTTATAAATAAAATGCTTTTGCATAAGAAAAGATAGGTCTCCCTACCAATACTAAGAAAAGGGGGTGTAGCCCAATACGGTTCCCTATAATGCCTATACATGGGGTAAGACTTATTACATACGATAAGTATAAATATTATTTCTATCATTAGGGGGTTATACTACCAGTACCAGACCGAGGCGAAGAGTGTAGCTCTACACCCCTTTAAGAGCCATCTTTGTATCATTAGGGGGGTATACTACCAATAGCAGAGGGAAACAGTGTAGTACTACACCCCTATAAGAGCTATTTTGTATCATTAGGTTTACTACCAATACCAGGGGTAAACAGTGTAGCACTATGCCCCTATAAGAGCTATTTTTGTATCATTAGGGGGTTATACTACCAATACCAGGGGCAGTGTAACACTACACCCCTATAAGAGCTATTTTTTATCATTAGGGGGTTATACTACCAATACCAGAGGGATAGGTGTGGCTTTTCACCCCTATAACAGCTTCTTTGTATTCTTAATATACCTAGATTTTTACGACTTTAGAACGATTAGCTTGGCATAGAATGATGGAGAGCAAATAAGGGGGTCCCACTACAATTTCCAGTTGGAGGGGGAGGGGGGTAGTTTTACACCCTCTTAAGAATAATTATTCTAAGGATGATGGAAACAAACAACTATAATATGATTGCAAAGACACTCAGAAATCAACCTGATCGAGGCAGATTCACTAGGCTTGTGCATTACATTCTCAGATGTGTGAACATGACAATGACTTACATAATCTAAACATATCTATAAGCAACATAACAGGGTATACAAAATTGCCCTTCAGTCCATTTCCTGAAGTCTTTGTAACTGTGTACAAATTAATAATATATAGTTTATAATGAAGAATTCAAGACATTTCCTGTTTTGTTTTAAATAATAAAACAAACAACAAAATACATATACATTATCCATGATTAGTACACATCAAATAGGTTATGTTATATGTTGGTATTAGATGGTGTGCATTGCAATGGTTTGTATTAGTATAGTTGTATTTGATTAAGTGTTTGCTGGTAGTTACATTATCATTCGCATTATGAACATCATTCGTTAGTTATTGTTAGTGAGGAAGAAAACGCTGTTTATCAGCACATCACCAAGGTTACGTGCATCTACATTTTTCATCAAATGCCAAAGACTCAAATACTTTTCAAAACCGTGCGTAAAGCTTGCAAGTAATTACATATTCCCATGACAACGATCATTCCACACTATGCACCTATGATGATGCTACATGAACAACAAATCATATGTAAAGAAGACTTGATCATCATAGTCTGTTGTGAGCGAGAAGGGTGCTAACTCATCTCCTTGGAATAAAGCAGAGTTAACACCCTTTTTTCGCTCAGCATAACTAACAATTCTTGCTCATGCCAATACATTAATAAACTGTATCTCCTTTCTTTTTTATTAAAACAGAAACTAGCTAAGGTTCTTCTGGCTTTCCTCTGGCAATCATTGCTAGTTATTTTTATTTCCTCAACTCTTAATACATGCTTGACTCCTTGATTAAACCATCAAATGAAAAATAAAAATGAATTTACAAAACTGGTGTTAGAATACGACAAAATCAATGAAAACTTTGAAAAATACATTTGAACTTCTTTCTCAAGGCACCAAGATGAAATAACAAGAAATTGTGGTATCTTTCTTAATTTTTCTTCAATTTTTTGTTAAAAAAGTATTTCTGTAACTGTTATCCTCATCTGAATTGAATGAGGGAAAACAAAGCATTACAGAGTATCTGTACCAGAGTCAGTGGTCTGTAAGATTCAATTGATATTTGAAGCTGACATAATCCGTAAGTGGGGCAGTCAAATTTAAAAACACATCGATGAGCAAAAATTAGCTCTACCACTCTCCTATCAACAGAAAAGAGAGAAAGAGGCAGAGAGAGAGAGAGAGAGAGAGAGAGGCAGATAGAGAGAGGGGAGGGGAGGGAGATAGAGAGAGAGAGAGGGGCAGAGAGAGAGAGAGAGAGAGAGGGGCAGAGAGAGAGAGAGAGAGAGTGGGAGAGAGAGAGAGAAAGAGAGAGTAAGAATAAGCATACTTTGGTTATCAACAAGAAAAATAATAATATATCGCAGCTACTAATATATTGATTTAAAATATAGATATAATATATCAACATAAATATAGACATGTACATATATATACATTTTGTTTGAGGGCCAAGGCAGTGACTCCTGTTAACTTCTTTTCTTTTTTACCAATTTGCTTCTTAATCATAGATTTAGCTGCATCTTGAAATAATTATTACTAAAGAATTACAAATCGTTCTAACTAGAGATATTAGTTCCACTCACTTCAAATGATAGTTAAATAAATAGATGTATTCCCTTCCACTACATCACATATAAAGCATTCAACACAGTGTTAGCAACTGTAAGGTAATCATTATATAGTGCGTAAATATAGTTATCCCAATATAATATATTCATAAATGCATTGATCTGAGCTGCAATGCATTCTGGGTATGTTAGTAGGCACGCATCACACTTGTACCACCAGAGGAAGATTCGACACAGAATGGATTTCAAAGAAAAAGGAGCCACAAATTTTGAGGAGAAAAAGAGCTGCATCCATATCTAGACCAATGCAAGGAGGGAGATTTACATGTAAGTCTATTTACAAATACCATGTTAAACCACCTAAAAAGTGAAAATGTATGCATCAGCACAATATGCATTGTGCAGGCTTCATATTGTTGTAACTCCTAACACACAGATAATTCATTAAGATCAACATTCATTATGCAAGCTATATTTTGTTTTCCATCCCCATTTCCCTTCATATCCTTCCTATGTCCCATGCAGTATAACCTTGTATTTGACCTGTTCACAGAGGACACACTTTTTGTAATATAACACAGCAGTAAATATGGAATACAGTATGATATTTATGAAATATCAACAAATACTAAAGGGAGGGAGATAGATTGAGAATTTAAAAACACATTTTACCAGGTATTTGGGGTTTTCGTGCAATGTCAGATTATTTGAAAATGCATCTGATGAAAGCGACATGTAAAAGGGCATTAACTCAATACGGTAACGATACTACACACAGAAAACACAGTAAATGCCTGTTTGGCTCCAGGCATACAAGATAAGGTCAAGATAAATGAATGCTTTATTCTAGGTACTATGGTGAATCTAGCTAGCTCCTCTCACAAGCAGAATTTCTGACATAGCACTACCACTAGGAAGGAAAAAACATAGAGACAGAGAGGAGAGACAGAGGATCAGAGAGAAACAGATAAAGGACGATGGGATAGAAAGGGTGCTCTGACATTTATTACGAAGACGTCCATTGCCCCAGACTTGGTTTTGTCAAAGGTACAGAGGGTTAGGATTAGGATTAGGATTAGGATTAGGATTAGGATCAGGATTAGGATTAGGATCAGGATTGCAATTGGGTTTCAAGTTGAGTTTGAAGTTAGGTTTAGAGATAGGTTGAAGGTTAGGTATAGCAATGTAGGCAGGGGTGTAGAAAATCTAACGGCAGGTTGCATGTGTCGTACAACTCTAGAAAGAGCAAGAGATTGGGGGGAGGGGAGAGAGAGAGAGAGAGAGAGAGAGAGAGCAACAGATTGGGGGGAGGGGGAAGAGAGAGAGAGAGAGCAACAGATTGGGGGGAGGGTAGAGAGAGAGAGAGAGAGAGAAGAACTAATTTTCCTCATTGGGGCAAGCAGAACTTACCCAAAGTCGTAATCGGAATGTTGATAGTACCCAGGGTATGACTGTGAGCTGTTATGACACAATCACACATAAACAAACAAGCACACAAGCATACAAACAAACAAACATACAAACAGACGATAGACAAGTACACACATATATAAGAGATGAATAGGGAAGAGATGAATAGGGGAGAGAGAGAGATGAAAGAGAGATGAAAGAGAGATGAAAGAGTGATAAGGAGAAAAGAAGTGATAGGAGAACGATGAATAGAATTTATAGCAGCAAAATGAGAGAACGAAACCATGATATAAAGATAAATCCAAGTTAGAGAAATAATAATAGAACAAGAGAAGAAAAAATTAGAAATAAAGAGGAAAGAAGAGGGATAGCAGACATCATTTGTATAGATTACAAATTAGAAAAAATATGATGAAAATAGGACAAAACAGTGATACACAGAGACAGATGAAGATGTAGAAATATGGATGGATGGATAAAGAGAAAGGGGGAGTGACAGATAGAGAGAAAAGAAGAGGGAGAGGTGGAGAAGAGGGAGAGGGGGAGAAGAGAAACAACACAAAATGACAAACACACACAAGCATTGGAAAGAAAGGAATAAAATATATGGATTTGGATAAACAGTGATTATTATCTCATCATAGCACCACCATCATAGGCTTGGAGTTACCCAGCTGATTTACATAAACAAACATAGAACACTCAGTGATTGGCTAAAAGTGATATGATGATGTCATGTTTCCATTGTCATTCAAATCATACATCATGCATAATTCATGAGATATCATGATTGAGCATTATGTGCTAAAGGTGACTGTAACTATTGAAAGAAATAAAAAAATGTTCATGAAAATTCACTGAAAAGATATGAAATCAATCTAAATGAAAGAGAAAACTGAATGAAAACTTTCAGGTCTTAGAATTTAGCAGTATTTCTAAATGACACAAAATATTTCTAAATGTGAATGAATTTTGAAAAAAATGGGTAGATGGCAGAGCAAAATCATAAATTGTTGCCTTGATCACTTTTAAGATGTTTATTTCTGTGCACTATCATCAGTGAAAAATGTGAAACAATAAAAAGACAAAGTGTCAAAAAGCATGCAGGAAGATAAAATTGCACAATCATTGCAACAACAGGTATTTTTATTTAAAGGTGCTAGGGCGTTTTTGAAAATATATCTTTGTTTGAATTGCGCATAAAGCTATAAACTAACATTGGATATTTACTGGAATGTACAACAGCAATTAGAATAATTATATCATTTGATAGATGTCAAGTTGTCAACAATACCTTCAACTATTCACAAATATCTGTATTTCTCACTTTTTACTAAAAAGTGAGAAATTAGTGACCCAATGTCAAAGCAAGCACCTCCAAACTTGAAATATTATGACAGGTGATTAAGTTTTTAAACTCTCTCTTACAATCAAAAAAGAATTTAAAGGAATAGCGAACAATTACAAATACATCTAAAATGGTTTAAATCCCTGATTAAAAAAATAAAGGAAAAAATAGAAATACAATATGGCATAAAATGCATTTTATATACACTTGGTTTATGTTGATCAGTATTATCATTCAGTGAAAACATTTTGTGTAATCGAAGAAACTTCAAATAAATTGGTAAATCAAGAATCTCAAAGAAAACTCGCTAAACCTGTATTAATAACACTATAATCCCATCTCATACATGACATACATGTACCAAGCACTGAGAAACATTTTGTGTAATCGAAGAAACTTCAAATAAATTGGTAAATCAAGAATCTCAAAGAAAACTCGCTAAACCTGTATTAATAACACTATAATCCCATCTCATACATGACATACATGTACCAAGCACTGAGAAACATTTTGTGTAATCGAAGAAACTTCAAATAAATTGGTAAATCAAGAATCTCAAAGAAAACTCGCTAAACCTGTATTAATAACACTATAATCCCATCTCATACATGACATACATGTACCAAGCACTGAGAACCATGGATGTTGAATCTTTCTAAAGAGAAATAATCTTATGCCTTTCTGGTGTTCAGTCGATGAAATAGACATGTACATCCATTACAATATTCTGTTCCTCATCTTTACAGCATTTCAGAGTTTTATTTTAAAATTAATTAATGTATTCAGCAACAGTGAATAGCAATCATAGAAAGGAGAATTTCAACTCATATGCAGCATGAGTAATGAAAAAAAAAAGTGAAATTAAGTTTTAAAATGTGGCTGGGTAGAAAAAGGAATTGAAAGGGAAAAAATGAAAAGTGCAACACAAGAAGAGTGGATTCCATTATCCATTTCCATGGATTTAACGAGGAAATCATCAAAATCAGTGCAGTAGTCATTTATGTGCAGCTGGGAACTTATAAGAGGATTAAAACTTTAATGCATTTGGAAATCATTTTCTGAAGATGCAATCTTTCCTCAGTGACAGTGCTCATGCAGCAAGATACATCATTAAGCTCAGTGCAGTGGTCATCTTGTTTAACAGGCAAACCAGACTTGTGATTTGAGAGATCACAATTTTCTTAGATGCCAAGTTTCCTCATAACAATGCTTCATGCAAAACCAACGAAAACAAAATCATAAAGCTCAATGTGACAGACTGAGCTGACATATGCTCTGCCAACAATTGCCCCTAGCTTTCTTCCATCTATATAGGGGTAGTGCTGCTGTTGCAATTATGCTTAGGGTTAGGTGTAGTGTTTATTCTAGGATGGAAGTTATGAATTTGGGTAGAGCAGGAAACAGATTTTTGTAATGTAACCAAATCTCATGCATACATCTTTGTAAAGAAAAGGGAAAACAAATATATATTTCAATAGTAGGAATGCGATTTGCATACATTAGTTGTTGCCAGGTAGGACAAACATTATGGCTTGCCCTAGCTAGCAACACTTAATATATGCATCTTGCATTCCTACTTTTGAAATACATTTATTCATTACAGGTGAATGAAAAACTTGTATTGAGGCACTTCACAAAGATTTATAATTTAATTTGGTTACATTACATAAATGGTCTTTTGACCAGAGCGACTGTCGCCAGAGTTTGAGTCCTTTAACTCATCAGCCATCTGAGTGTAGCAGGAAACTCTTCAAAGGGAATAAAACTCTTGAAAGTTCTCCATCAGATGCAAAATCTCCTACGGTAAATGCATCATGCAACAAAGCAAACATATCCTAAAGCTTGGTGAAACAGGCATCTATGTGAAACAGGCAACTCATAAAGGGGAGTGAAAACCGTATATTAAAGTTCTACACGACTCATTGTTTGAAGTGTAGTTTCCTCCTGACAATGTCTCAGTCTCATGCAGGTTTTTTGATGAATAAAAGAAAATTAAATCAAATCATAATGCTTGGTGCAGCAGTCTTTAAATAATAAGCTGAATCAAACTCTTTGGAATGCTAATGTCGTTTTTGTGACATTGTGGGGATGATCTTTCTTTTGAGATGCCAAGTTGCCATGACGACAGGAGGAACGAACTCACCGGTTTGAGGGTAGGGATGAGGAAGAGGAATTGCTATTTATTTCAGGGTAGAGTGTGCAGGTCAAGGAACCGTTTCGTCGAGGGGCTGGGGTAGGTTTGAAGGGTTTTCTTGCGTCGCTGTCGTACGCTGTTTCATCCCCCAGCGAGCTGGGCATCAGTAATCAAGATTTATACAGGGAAACAATTATATCAATTGAAAGTTGCGTTTGTAAAATTTAATTTAATTTAATATTTCATACTTGGATTATATATTCCCTACCTCGTACCCTATTTTATAAAAGGAAACAATGATAATAATATCGAAAATAATATCGCTAGTGACATTCGTTTGTCTCGCAATGTATGGTCAACAAGGGATCTAAAAGATCACGACGTTTTGATACTATATCCGCAATGAGTAATATATTTAGCATTAATGATAATAATCAGTATAATTATATTTAACTGTATTCACATTGCATTTTCAAGGTAGACATTTAAATGGGCTTACAATGATGTCATTAAAATGATCAGTGAGCTTTGAGAGAAAGCTAATTGTGGAGAATCAATTAAGCTTACGCTTTAATATTATTTTATTATTTCACACTCGGATTAAAAGATTTCTACCCAGTGATTTATCAGTTGGAGCTTACAAAAGCATGTTACAGAGAAAAATAATGGAAGGAACTATTTTTAAACTATCAGCATTTGTGAATACATACGTACGTAAGGAGTATTAAAGAGCAAGTAGTAATATATATGATACACACTTGAGATCATAAAAACTAGAATCTATTATAACAGACAAAGTTATTATTTGATCCTTAGGTTTCAATCCTGGTAATGAATGTCTCATTTAAAACCCTATTTCCGCGTGATCAAAACAGTGATTATTTAGTTTGGGTTTCCATCTACAAATGGGTTAGACTGTGTAGACAATGAACTCTATCGCAATGCAATCAGATGCAGTTTTAAGACTCATTTTAATTCTGGATCATCCGTACATGATTTTTCATTCCGAAAGCAGTACCAAGTCCAAGACACAATGTAGCCCAAACATGGTCGAGCAGCGTACACGTAGCCTAAACATGGTCCAACAAGCACAGGCCCTATGTCATGGAACTACAAGACCAAGACCACATACAAACTCTAAATGCATTACATTGCCATGGACTCAGATGAAAAGTAAATGTCTGCACATTGCAACTACTCAACATGGGCCTCTGCAAAGCACAAACTAATCTAAGGATATGCACAAATGAAGATGGTAATAATCTGGGCAATCTCTGATTGATAAACATGTATGGCCAAGCTCAAGGGTGACTTTTGATAGATCGATAACATTATTTTTAAAATGTTGAAATTTGTTGAATATTAATCAACAATCTTTCACTTTCTTACACAGATATTTGCTGGTAGGGTGTGTAATGTAACATATTTTTTGACTGCCAAAGGGGGTGCCTTTTCCAAAGGAGAAAAAACTCCCTTGCTGTCCCAAAATGTTATATTAGGGAGGAGGGGAGAAGTAGGGGAGGAAGAGGGAAGGGGAAGAGGGAAGGGGAAGAGGGAAGGGGAAGAGGGAAGGGGAAGGGGAAGGGGAAGAGGGAAGGGGGAGGGGAAAGGGGAGGGGGTAGGGGAAGGGGGAAGGGGGGAAAGGGGACGGGGGAGGGGGATAGGGAGGGGAGTGGAAATGGAGCGGCAAGGCAGGGACCTGAGGGTGGAAAAGAATGGGCAAGGCAGCTAAGTCACAATGCAAATGTTGTAGATGTAAAAAGGTGTCTTTACGTTATGAAGAACAATCTTGCAGTCTCGTAGGATAATTTATCATGTCCAGATGATGAGCAGGTAGATAATCTATTCCTATTCAAAGGAGTGGGGGAAAAAGCACATCAAACAGGGATGGGTAAAGCTTTATTGCACTGAAGTATTAGTGATGGTTTAAACTTGTAGTCAGGTAATATTCTGGGAGACAAACATGTGTAAACTACACTGTAGTTATACAGTAGGCTTGCAGGTGCACCATGTGAGAGAGAGAGAGAGAGGATTGAGGAGTCCTGAACTACACTGTAGCTCATCTAAAAGAAGCATTAAAAGCAAATGGATTACACATACATGTATGTATGAAATATAGCCTGAGAGCAAAGCTAAGCTGAGAGTGTTCACACTATTCCTGTTATACGAGTAGAAGCCTGTCTGAACACAATCCCACATCCCACATGCACTGTGTATCTATCAAGCCACTGTTTCACTACTACGGGGCCAAACCGTATTCTAGTAGAATCTGAATGAGGTCTCTATGACTACCAGCCAAACACCATGTAATGATGACAAACATGTCTACATGTATTAAACCTACTATCAATTCTTATTACTAGACACACACACAAATAATCCAGTCAATGAAAAAGATAAATTCTACATTTGAATACAAACATTTATCACATCCTATTAAAGTCTCCTGCACATACAATGTACACCAGGGGCCCGTTTCACAAAACCTTTTTTAAATGACAAATGACAAAATTTAGTGACAAATCTGCTGATAACCAATCAGAAGCAAGGATTTCAGTAGCTTATAACAAAAACTGTCATTTGTCACTGATGAAAAGTTTTGTGAAACGCCCCCCCCCCCCCCCCCCCCCCCCCAGGAAAGAGTTTATACTTTGTCTGTTCAAAGCTAGAAGGGCATTCACATTGCCTCAAAGTATATGAGTCTCTTAACACCCTTATACCCCCAAACAGACAACAGACGTCATCTGATAGTCTACTCAAATATACAGTGCACACAGACATATTTTGAATAAATTGTAATTATTCAGTTACATACGTGAATGATGGGACTGGGAGGGAGGGGGGGGGGTAGGGTATCACGGTTCATTAGAAACTACAAACAAAAAAGGAAAAGAACATCTACATCTCATTCTCTATGTATATAAAAAGTAACACCATGTTACATTTGTAATTACCGTATTTGCCGGCGTAAAGGCCGCACCGCGCATAGGCCGCACCCCCAACTTTGACATTTAGTAGAGAGAAAAAAAAAAAGAAAAAAAAAAAAAAGGAAAAAAAAAAAAACGGACCAAAGAAAATAATCATAATTTTCTCGTAGAACTCTATTTTTCCTACAAACTAATACCAAAATTATCAATCATTTTATAAATTTACAGGAAGTTTACCTAAAAAATGATCGTAATTTAGCAAATCTTCATCGATTTTTAGGCAGATTAGCACATTCATTGGACACTAGAGGGCGCTTCGCATGCATACAGAAACATGAATGGCCTGCCATAACCAAGCTGTGGCCATATTATCGTACCGCCAAATGGAGAAAATAAACAAGCTTTTGTATTGTTATTAGAGATCTACCGAGGTTAGTTTGTCGCTTTAATTAATTAGATAGTCTCAATTATAATTCAGAATTATCTTACTGAAAAGTTAAGAACACCGACGATTGCGCGCTGCAGCGCTGTGAATCTCGGAAGCTGCGTTGGATTTGTTGCAACTCCCAGCCCGCTAGCTCCCCACCACAGAGTGTGTGAGCGAGGTATGATTTTGGTTACCGGGCCATGCGCTGTCTAAAGCCCGCAAGGACATTTTTACAAGTACGATTTTTAGTACGAGTTTCTGGTCAGTTTTCTTCTTATTTCTTTGGTTGCACAATGATTAAAAAGATAACTTCTTCAAATTTGCTGCTGACGTGAGTTCAGACTAGATCTTGTCCGATGTGTTTTCAAGTCAATTTTGTTAATATATTTTTTTGTATGAAGTTGCCTACAAATAATGGACGTGCTGTTTTGACTTGCGATTTTTACTGTTTCGGCGTATACGCCGCACCCCGACTTTTTGATATTTTCTCTTCGAAAAATACTGCGGCCTTTACGCCGGCAAATACGGTAGTTATAACTACATGTAAATCACTATCATCACCAATATACATCACCATTCTATAACTGACGAGATACAAGTATATGTAGAAAACCATGCAAACAGGTACATGTAGTAAGCTACACTACATATCATCTGTTGAGCCCTTCTGGCTCCAAACAGATGATATAATACTAGTCAGGTCATATCAAAGGTCATATCAAAGGTCAAGGGTCAAAGGTTAACTGCCTCACCTAGACTGGCTTCCCTGAGGCTCCTCCTCCCAGCCCTGGTAGTGGGGCCACTTAAAATCAGGTCTGGGGCTACTACCGGACGTGGGCGGACTAGCACTACTGAGATACGTCCAAATATGGATGAAGCATGCCCATATATGGGAGCAACACGCCCAAATATGGAGATAATAATACATCCAAAACACACAGAAGCAACATATCCAAATAAGGAAGTATATCATCCAAATAAGGTAACAGTACATCCAAATATGGAAGCAACAAATCACAACACCGGTACAGAAGAAACGTATTCAAGACACAAGGTTGAATTATGTAGGGACATATCCAAATATGGAAGTTATACATCCAAATATAGACACAAGAAACCAATATATGGGATAATGCATTTGCGGAGGCATGGGGATAATTCATACCCAAATATCATAAACAAGAAGTTTTGAGGTTATATGGATGGGGGCAGGAGAGGGGCACACAGGAGGGTGGGAGGGGGGGGGGGGGGGGGGGGGGGGAGGGGTATAGTATATCAATATCAATTATACAAACAGGGGCATACAAGGGGGAGTATCCAAATTATTCATAATTTTATCCAGGAAATACAGTTCATCAGGTGTATAAAATTTACCAGAACACCAACATTTTCAGTTTAAAATTTGTACCAAGCATTGGAGAAATAGTGGAATTTATTTGGGATTAGATATATATATCAGGAGAGTGCAATATATTAGATTTTCAAATTTTACATTTTGGTGATAAATTGGTAATAAATAAAATTACAGAAAATAAATAAACAAACAAAAATACAATAAAAACAATAAAGCAAGAAAGGTGTACAAAGATATTTTAGATAGTTCATTAAAAAAAAATTAAGCAAGAACACAGTCATCACATTGTATCAGATTGACACCATTTTAAACAAACAAATGAAAAACAAAAAACAAGGAAAATAGTTTACATATTCAATTCCAAGGAATGCGAAAGAGAGAAATAAGAAAAATTAAAAAATTAAAAAAGATTAGAAATAACTTCAAATTAATTTTTCAAAAAAGATGATCTTTGTTTTGTGAAAATATTTCTAGACTGGCATCAGAGCCATTTACAGGTCTGGGGATTTTATTTTTTTAAACTCTAGTAAATAGAATTTCACAAATAAATAACAATAGTAATAATGATTAGATCAATTTATATACATGTAGCACAGCTTTTATATAAATATACTCTACTGCCCTGTGATGAAAGTCAAATACTCCTAACAGTGCTACTTTACAGACACACAATGAAAATAAAAACTATTCAAAAGCTCCTGAAAACAAGTGCATCAGCCGTCTTCATCAAAACTTTAAAGGCAGCAACAGACGAGGCTTTCTTATGTTTAGTGGTAGATTATTCCAAAGCTTTGTAGCTTGTGCCTGAAAAATACACTGTGTACATAAGCTGAACATGACTGGATTGTCATAGGTAGTATCATGCCAACATTTGAGTGGATGCCATAGCTTTATCCCATCCCCAGGACATTGACTTACCCCTGGTAATCCCTTACCCCTGGTAATCCCTTAGCTTATAGGGGAATTCCCTTGCAATCCCTGTGGATTACCCTCTTATTACCATTGATGTAATATGATGTCATCAATGAATGAAATCACTTGCTCAATACTCTCTAAATTTGATCTGTTTAATCTTGGATGGACTAGACTTAACCTGAGAAGCCTCGATTGAACTGTGATAGAATCTAAAAATAGAATTTAAGCAATATCAAATACTAAGTGCATATCAGTGCCAAGACGAGATTAAAGAGATATATGTGTTTGAGAGTACCGTGATTTCATAACTAAATGGGCTACCGGTTCCTGCCGTCACAAAATTACTGAGTATAGTAGAAAGCTGTACACTGAATCATTGCTGTGGCGGCATGATGGCTCAGTGGTAGACAGTGGTCTCATACATGGGAGGTCCCGGGTTCAAAACAAAATTGATATTCTAGTGTCCTTTGGTGAGGCATTAAGCATCATTATTACTATTAAAGTCCCTATGAGAGAACTTAAAGCCGTCGGTCCGCTGGTTCCTTACTTAAGCTTTCTTAGCAGTCCAGTAAAACAAACGAACCAACCAAGCAAGCCAAAATACTACAAGCATATCAATCCCAAATTGAATCTTCGGATTGACTAGACTAAACAGAGAAAATGGTAAAGAGCCAATGATGTCATTTGAATTTAACAGTCTCCACTATGAAAGTTATTTGCGTGTACATTGAAAGCTGTACCATGAAGTATCCATCTCAAATGATTACAGCAGGATATTGCATCAGCACTCAATGAGCAAAGATCAAAGAATACAGAGATGAACAACTTCCAATACGTAGCTTCAATAGCTAGGGCCTTAACAACTACACACATTTGTGTTCTCTTGTGTGTTTTGGGGGTGTTTTTTTTTAGGAAAACAAGGCCTTGCAGAAACCGAGACACTGAAACAGAAATATAAAATATACATGAAAGTATAGCCATGACTGGCTCCTGTTTCATAAGACTTGTTATCAATAATAAGTTACAATAACTGTTATAAGCTACTGAAATCTTGGCATCTGATTGGCTGGGAGCAAATTTGTCATTGAAATTTAGCAATTGTTATTGCTAACAAGTTTGATGAAACAGGACCCACATTCAAACTCTCCTCCATTCTAAAATGTCAACATTTCAATAGAAAAAGGCTCAAAAGCAGCTCATTGAGGATAACCTGACTTTATCGTATGTAGCAAAGCACAAAGAATACCAAGTGGAAACCAACGTCCAAAAGAACTATGACTTTCATTCATGACCTTACTGGCACAGTGGAAATGAACTACCGGGCATGGTGGCTCAGTGGTTAGAGCACCCTCCTCATGAACGGGAGGTCGTGGGTGTGAACCCGGTCGAGTCATACCAAAGAATTATAACAATGGGACCTTCTGCCTTCTAGCTAGGCGCTCAGCATATTAGATTGGAGAACGGTAGTAATAACATATTATGTTAATATGCAGGGCTCGCTGGAAGAGCAGTTTCATAACTGAAGTGGCTACCCTGGGTAAATAAACGTTATTATTATCATTATTATTATAACTTGTAAAGAAATCTTTTGGGGTAGACCTACATGTAGCAAATAAAGACCATGAGAAATTGATCCTGTAATAGCAAACAATCTTGGAACCAGCGAGATCTGAACCTGACATATACTGCTTGTCGGGCAGCGACTCTACCACCATTCTGACGTATCAATATTCATCAGTCCGCCATTAGGACAATAGCGACTCTACCACCATTCTGACGTATCAATATTCATCAGTCCGCCATTAGGACAATAGCGACTCTACCACCATTCTGACGTATCAATATTCATCAGTCCGCCATTAGGACAATAGCGACTCTACCACCATTCTGACGTATCAATAATCATCAGTCCGCCATTAGGACAATAGCGACTCTACCACCATTCTGACGTATCAATAATCATCAGTCTGCCATTAGGACAATAGCGACTCTACCACCATTCTGACGTATCAATAATCATCAGTCTGCCATTAGGACAATAGCGACTCTACCACCATTCTGACGTATCAATAATCATCAGTCTGCCATTAGGACAATAGCGACTCTACCACCATTCTGACGTATCAATAATCATCAGTCCGCCATTAGGACAATAGCGACTCTACCACCATTCTGACGTATCAATAATCATCAGTCCGCCATTAGGACAATAGCGACTCTACCACCATTCTGACGTATCAATAATCATCAGTCCGCCATTAGGACAATAGCGACTCTACCACCATTCTGACGTATCAATATTCATCAGTCCTGCCATTAGGACAATAGCGACTCTACCACCATTCTGACGTATCAATATTCATCAGTCCGCCATTAGGACAATAGCGACTCTACCACCATTCTGACGTATCAATAATCATCAGTCCGCCATTAGGACAATAGCGACTCTACCACCATTCTGACGTATCAATATTCATCAGTCCGCCATTAGGACAATAGCGACTCTACCACCATTCTGACGTATCAATAATCATCAGTCCGCCATTAGGACAATAGCGACTCTACCACCATTCTGACGTATCAATAATCATCAGTCCGCCATTAGGACAATAGCGACTCTACCACCATTCTGACGTATCAATATTCATCAGTCCGCCATTAGGACAATAGCGACTCTACCACCATTCTGACGTATCAATATTCATCAGTCCGCCATTAGGACAATAGCGACTCTACCACCATTCTGACGTATCAATAATCATCAGTCCGCCATTAGGACAATAGCGACTCTACCACCATTCTGACGTATCAATAATCATCAGTCCGCCATTAGGACAATAGCGACTCTACCACCATTCTGACGTATCAATAATCATCAGTCCGCCATTAGGACAATAGCGACTCTACCACCATTCTGACGTATCAATAATCATCAGTCCGCCATTAGGACAATAGCGACTCTACCACCATTCTGACGTATCAATAATCATCAGTCCGCCATTAGGACAATAGCGACTCTACCACCATTCTGACGTATCAATAATCATCAGTCCGCCATTAGGACAATAGCGACTCTACCACCATTCTGAACGTATCAATAATCATCAGTCCGCCATTAGGACAATAGCGACTCTACCACCATTCTGACGTATCAATAATCATCAGTCCGCCATTAGGACAATAGCGACTCTACCACCATTCTGACGTATCAATAATCATCAGTCCGCCATTAGGACAATAGCGACTCTACCACCATTCTGACGTATCAATAATCATCAGTCCGCCATTAGGACAATAGCGACTCTACCACCATTCTGACGTATCAATAATCATCAGTCCGCCATTAGGACAATAGCGACTCTACCACCATTCTGACGTATCAATAATCATCAGTCCGCCATTAGGACAATAGCTGTGAATATTAGGCTCCCGGCCCGGGGGAAGTTTCAATGGTTGTAAAGAGTTAACACACTTTTGGCTTTCAGTAGATCATCTATTTCTCCATGAGATCTACAGTTGTACATGACCAGGGTAACATTTCTCTGAGCCACAATTGTCATAAAGGTTTAATTCCTGGTTCCACTTTGATGGAATACAAATACTTTTATCCTTAAAGAATACACTAGATATAATAATAATAATAATATTGGATATTTATATAGCGCACATATCCACCCTGCAGGGTGCTCAAAGCGCTCCAATATTACCCCCGGCTCTGCTAGGCTACTGATTTCGGTGCTCACAGCATTCAAGGAATTCCCTTCCTACTGTATAATTGTATTTATGTATGAAAGCATCCAGATAGATGAGACAAAAAGAAAGACACAGCCAGAGAAGAGGGGTATACACAAGCTGTAAAACTTCCGCGTGCATGAAACGTTCGCAAATTTTGCGAGTGAATTAGATCTTCGAAGTGTCAAACACTAACATAACATTCTTGTATTTTTCATTTATTGGCAAAAGCAAGAATTTAATCTCATTTGGCACAAAATAAAATTTCTTAATAAAATGTTTGTGTTTTTTCATTTATTGGTGATAGCGAGAATTTACTCTCATTTGACACAACATGAAAAAAGTTCTTTAAATTGTTGTATTTTTCATTTATTGGCGATAACTCATTTGACAAAACATAGAATTTTTGCTTTAAATTTTTTTTTTTTTATTCATTGGCAATTGCTAGAATTTAATCTCATTTGACACAACATGATATTTTTGCTTAAAATGTTTTGATTTTTTATTTATTGGCAATTGCTAGAATTTAATCTTTATATTTGACACAACATAAGATTTCTCAATAAAAAAAATTGTATTTTTCATTTAATTGGCGATAGGGAGAATGTAATCACATTCTGACACAACATAACATTTTTTGTAAGTTACAAAACTTTCATGCAGTGAAAGTGACCACCACTTAAGTTTCATGTCGCAAAATTGTGGGTTTACATAAGTTAAATATAGTGCTAGAAAGAGAGAGCAGAAGAGAGAGTAGGGAGGGAGAAGACACAGTTTTTATTAATAGCCACCTTACAAACAAAACCCCTAGTAAAACCCTTGATTATTGACCCATGTGTTATAATAAACATATCCCCAAAACCCTGGACAGAAAAACCACCAGACCTCTATAAAATGTCCTTTGTATAAAGGTGTTGATTCTCACCTGTCTCCTAACCCTTGGTCGTAGTCCTGGTTGGAATACTCTGAGGTTGATCGGTAGGTATGTATGGCCACATTCTCACCACCTGATCCACCTATGTTCCCTTTAGACTTCTTAGAGCTGATGGCATGCATCTCATCCGTGTATTCCTGTAGGCATAACATCAGGTCAAAGACATCATACAACAAACTTGAAAATAATAAATAAGTACTAATATGAATGTTTATAAAGCGCCGGTATCTGCCAGGCTCCGACGCTCATGGCACCGAGCTGCCAAATTAACTTGATGACAACTGCAACTGTGCACAATAAATGGGAAGTCCACCCTGATATTAAGTTGGTCTCATTGAAAGCTAAAAATGAGAGAAGCAACTGGTGACATTTTGAGCAAATTCTGATTAAAAATAAGAAAGTTATGGATTTTTAAAGTTGTCGTCCGTGAAATTTAGGGTGAATGTATGATTGGAAAATTTTCTTTGGGGAAAATATAAACTTTCGAAGGTTTTTAGTACAATGGGAGCGGAGCTCGCAAGATACGTCACAAAGTCGCCAATTTGTGTTTGATTGATTGCACTTACAAAAGCTTTCTTATTTTTAATCGTTTTTAACTCAAACTTTCTCTGACCTATTTCTCTCTCATTTTACTACTTCTATCAAAACCGATGTATTATCAGGGAGGACTTCCCTTCTAAACATCCATACATTGGATGTTCCACATATTTATTGTTTATTTCTAATAGATTAGTGATATTCAAGACCTGCATAGCGGCAAACCAACTTGATTGGCCTTTTGGGACTCTCCTTACAGGGACTGATGGTTTGACCAGCCATCAATAATTAGCCTGGTGACAAATAAAATATTAAACTAAATCTTTCATGGAAGAATAAAAAACATTTAAACAAAGGCACTACACTTATTAAAACGCAATTTAATTTGCCCGTTTTTAGTTTTTTCCCCATCTAAATTCCTTTATTTTCTCAGCCATGATAGTTATACATATATACAAATTTAGTAGGCCTATGTTAAGAATGAAAAAAATCACAGTAAAGGGTATACATATTCTAAAGTTAATAAAATTGTATCATAATTCTGTACTACAAATCATGTACCATTGAGTAGCTCCCTATTGGGTATGCTTTGCCTAATAGCTGCAAGAATAACTGTGTGCAGCGAAAGGTGGACCTGTGCGCTATACAAGTAGCCACTATTATTATTATTATTATTACTATGGCACCTAGAAACATTACGCACGTTAGAACTGTGTCCTTTCATATTAACAAGGCATATAATGCTAAGCTGTGTTTACCTCAAAGACTGGCCAGTTCATGGACATGCCTGTGCCGTTATTATTCTTCCACCATTTCAAGTCTTTATCTGCGTCAGCATTCTGTAAGGAATTGTGGAAGTCTACATATACCTGGGCAAAGCTGGTGTATCAAACAGAGAGGAAAACAAGAGAGAGAAACATGATTAGACTAAAAGTGAATGAAAATGTTCAAATCTCTGCCCGGCACTAATGTCCTTTAGAAAAACATCTGCATTTGCCACTCTCCATCCAGGTGTTAAATAGGTACCCGGTAGGATGCGACCGTTAATGTAGCTTGCTCAGCATTGTGAGCGTCTGTAAAATGGCACCTGGCTGGAATGCTCCCCACTCCCCAGGGAGTGAAAAATGTGCATACGTTGTGTGCAGGCAGGAATGAATCTGATTACCATGGTAATAATAAATCTATAAAGCCCTTAGAGACATCATGGATGTATTAAGTGCTATATATATATATCAGGCCCCAAGTAAAACATTATAACTGATGAGGCTACCCTGTTGAAATAAAACGAAATAAATAAATAAATAAATGTAAACGCAGAATACTATAATAATCATTTTGTGTATAAAGGTAACCATGATTGCTCTTTTCCCCCTGGCAGTTGATTTTAGTGGATGATATATAACTTGCATCAAGACTGTCTATTAAGACCATCCAGGAGAAACACAAAAAGTAGCCAAAAATAGACGGATGGCCTTTTAGACAGGTTCCACAACACACAATTCTTCCTAGAGGGAGTTTAACTACATGACCACTATTATAGGCAGGTGGTCTTTCTAAAGAGAACGCTGGCCACTAAGACAGGTTTGACTCTATATCAAATTCATTTTTTTTATAAAACTGTTTGTTATCCTATTCAAACTGCTGTATTTAGTATGTGAATCTGATGAGTAAATCAATAGCACTATATACCAAGAGCACTTTTTTGATGGAAAATGAAAGCACTAATTTAGCCCGAGGGGTGGGAGCAGTCATAGCTTATTATGACACTCTAGATTTATTTCTTTATCCTAGAGGTGTCTTTAAAAAATAAAATAAAAGTTTGCTCCAATCTCTTCTAATGAAAGAGTTTCATGAGGATGGTTGAAATACTGGTTTGAAAGTTCTTATATCACATCCAAAACAAAAAATGACCTGTAATAGTTTTGATGTCCAGCATTTTCCTCAGACACAAATCGGCAGACTGAAGTAAGCCACTAATTCTCTGATTGCCAGTAGTGGTAGTTTCAGTTTTACTGGCAATTACTGGCGGTCGGAATATTGGCTCCTTACTTCAGTCTGCCAATTCGCATTAGAGGGGGATGTCTGAACTCTGGAAACTCGAACAAACATCGAAAATGTTACAAATAATTTGTCCTTATGGATAATAATAATAATAAAGACATTTATAATGTGCAACATATCAACCCAGAGGGTGCTCAAGGCGCTTACAATGAGCTACATACACTGTATAAACTATACTTTATGCTTACATTACATTCTACATGGTGGAAAAGATGTTATTCGTTAAAGTTGGCCATTAGATAAGTTTTCAGACAGTCTTTTAGTGTGTTTGGGAGACTGTTCCACAATTGGGGAGCTGGGGGATGTGAGATAGTAACTTTCTAATCCTAATCTCTTCCTACCTTGGATGAACGGATAGATGTGAGATAGTAACTTTCTAATCCTAATCTATTCCTACCTTGGATTAACGGATAGATGTGAGATAGTAACTTTCTAATCCTAATCTATTCCTATCTTGGATTAACGGATAGATGTGAGATAGTAACTTTCTAATCCTAATCTATCAAGATCATTCTCCGCTCACTGACTCAAGATGTAATTTGATATATTATATTGTTCCTTCTCATGCTTATTTCCTTTCTAACGTGCATTTCTCTTTCCTTATCTTCTTCTCAACCCCACATGCAGCTCTTCTTTTAGTATTATTTTCTGTACCCTCGATCTCTCACTTCTTTTTGTCATTGTCTACTCTTTGTATTATGACCGTGTTCTTCTATCTTTGTCGTGTATAGTATTGTCTTGTCCCTTTCTCGTCTCTGTTGGCATTCCCCTTCCCCCCCCCCCCCCCCCCCCCTTTTTTGTAGTTTTATTTTTTTTTGTAGTTACAGATTAGTTAATTTAATTACTCATTATTCCTAAGTTTCATTTGAGGTGTTCACACTTGTACAAGGATTGCTTTTTAGTGGACCCCTCTGTTTCCAACATGTATTTCTGAAATTTGTTTTAAATGCTTATAATTGATTTGTAATGTTTTGTTGGAAACTGAATAAATTTGAAATTTGAAATTTGAAATTTGAAAATTTATTCCTACCTTGGATTAACGGATAGATGTGAGATAATAACTTTCTAATCCTAATCTATTCCTACCTTGGATTAACGGATAGATGTGAGATAGTAACTTTCTAATCTTAATCTATTCCTACCTTGGATTAACGGATAGATGTGAGATAGTAACTTTCTAATCTTAATCTATTCCTACCTTGGATTAACGGATAGATGTGAGATAGTAACTTTCTAATCCTAATCTCTTCCTACCTTGGATTAACGGATAGATCGAGTACTCTCTGCATGGATAGGAGCGTCTCTTTGAAGAATTCTAGTCGATGGCTCTCAAAGCTTTGCGTTCTGTCAAATTGTCCCTTCATATCTTCCATGTATCTGGGGTTGTAGGTTGTGATGTCATCCAGGGCTTTCTCGTATTTGTCTTTGGTTCGCATGCTCTCCTGTCGACATTTCTCAACCTTGTCGTGAAGTTTCTTGACCTGGAAACCAGACCATATCAAACAGTTCAGTGGACCAGTCATACAAATTGGAATGACGATTCAATCATTTCATTTATTACCAAAATTTCAGATACATACAGTAGTACATCAGTATATCAGCATCAACTTCTCTGGTAATATGAGAAAGAGTAACGCTGTTTACCGACTCATATGCAAACAATGTAGATGTGAACTGCGCATTAGGGAAAAAAGGAAGGTATGTCCAATATGTTACCAAGTAATCTTGACTTGTATTATAATGGAGCTGTGAACATTAATTGACATTAAAAAATATCATTTAATTTTATGTTTTGTCTGATTCAAGCTCCAGTAGCGCTATCAACGTGATACACACATCAGTATTTACCATACAGACTCGTTTTTAAGAGCTTTCAAATATTTTGTATTTGTTTGTCTCTAAAGTAGCTACATAAATTGATCTAATTATCATTATCATTAAATCTTATATAAGTTCGGTAACAATAGGATAAATTGTATACCTCTCTTAAGTATGTAGAATAAATCTAGTCATCTGATTAGTCGAAATTGGAGTCGTGATTTTAGCCATGCCCGCCTAAAGGTCAATAGCTATTGAGAAAGATGCCCATTGCCCCGGTTAAATAGTTAAATTTTGCTGAAATCCCCATTGGTTTATGTGTAAAAAGTTTCTCTGTGCGAGCGTGGATACACTCCGGCAACTTTCCAGCAAAGATTAACAGACAGTGTCACAGATTTTCTGTGATGTCTTAACCAATCTTTACTCAGGAAACAGTTAAGGTAAGAATTCTTTGTAGATTTTTTTTATGAATTCAGTATATAAAAGATATATGGACTGCTTTGATATTCGAGACATAGCTGTATCTATACTGGCTCTCTGGGACGTTACATCCTGTTATGACCCCTTGAGCCTATAGAAACGGCCATGCCTCTCATAGCAGTCAATATATCTACATGTATACTAGCTTGGACTTACCTGATCTGGTGATATAGCTGAATCTCCATTGGCTGATGTTTCCTGTAGCGTAGCGGTCTTTTCTGCTTTGACGGCTGAGTGGTAGGCTTTCTTGGCCGTTTGGGCTTTGGTATAAAACTTGGCCCATGGCTTTTGGGCCTAGCAGACAAACAAAACACACAGAAAAAAATCAAACAAAAATATGAAGGATAAACACCTTAAAAGAATTATATGAGAACACATATTTTATCAAAACAATTAAACATGTCTATACACCCTGCTCAAACCCTTGCTCTAGTGACTATCAATCCAAACTTTATTTTGTCCAACATATTAAGATTAGGGTTGCAATCTGAATCAAACATCAATTTTGTTTATTCACACTTTATAGGAGGGCGTTAAAATGAGTTTATGTTATTGAGATAAATTTCCTTTCCCTGTACTATTTCATGGCACACATTTGTCTTAGTAACTTCCTTAAAACCTCTTTTGTCTTTTTGTTTGTTTTGTGATCACATGATGTATATTTGTCATTATTGTATATTTCTTTGTTACAAATAATTCTGCTGTGACATGATCTTTGTTATTGTTCAACCAATGGAAAAAGAATTTATGTTGTATGACAGATGAATCAATAAGTTCAATTCAATTGGAGCTAAAGCAAATCAAAGGGAGACAAACCTACAGTATGAGTTCTTACAGGGAGATAGTCTTCCTATACAGAAATATTTTCTACATGTAGATGTAAAAATTTAGATTTTCATAGACTTGTGGCCTTTAATGCTACAGTCTCTCTCTTTCTTTTTTTTGTAGTTTTCAACAAGAATTAAATAGATGCAATAAATTGATCTCTCATCGGTTTCAATCCTTGGACTTATAGTCTCTTTGAACACCCTCATCATGTAACATGAAGTCTCTCTCATACATGTACATGCATTATCTTTGTTGGTACTTTTCAACAAGAATTTGACAGAAAGAAAATGATCCTACCTTTTTGAATCCTTCATCTGTTTCAAACGTTTCTTTGAACCCGCTCATCATCTTCTTATGGTAGCTCTCCTTCTGCCAATTCTTGATACTCGTCATGATATCTGCGTTGAGTTTCTGATCAATCTCAGTGTGAAGTTCAGCTTTCCTATCTGCTTCCGTCAGCACAGCCTTCCAGGCTGATTTGGTTGTACCATACTCCGCTCCTATCACAAATAATGAATATTAACAATTATACAATCAGTAATAATAACAACAACAATAATGGTGGTGGTGGGGGGAGTGGTGGTGGTGGTGGTGGGGTGGTGGTGTTGGTGATGGGGGTGGTGGTGGTGGTGATGATGATGACGATGAGGATGAGCCTCCAATTCCTCCATCAACACAGCTCTCTATGCTGTCTGTGTTGTACCATACTCCGCTCCTATCACAAATAAAGAATATTAACAATTATAATATCAATAACAACAATAAATCAACAACAACAATAATAATGGTATTTGTGATGATGATGATGATGATGATGATGATGATGATGATGGTGATGATGATGATGATGGTGATGATGATGATGATGATGATGATGATGATCATGATGGTGATGATGATGGTGATGGTGATGATGATGATGGTGATGGTGATGATGATGATGTGATGATGATGATGATGATGATGATGATGATAGTGGTGGTGAGCCCCCGTTAACACACCATTCCATGCTGACTTGTTTGTACCATAATCTCATCAATCTGTTACTATAAATTGTCTGCTTTCATCTGAATTTTACCAGAGCTGAAATTTCCCTTTAAAAAAATGAGGAGTTCATTTCAGGTAACCAAGTCTGGTCTCTAGATTAAAATGGAAGTGAGTCTCCTGGTAGAGTAGCGTTGGGTCGTAATGACACAAACACACATTCAAAAGAACATTCACATCAGATATTCATGCACATCTCAAAGTTCATGCTATATGTACACATGATCGCGAGTTCTCATTTATAATGAAATCGCAGGTGGAGAGAAAATTGGTGAAAACTACTTCGTGAAAACAATTTGGAATTTGTTTTTATAATCAAGCAGCAATCAAGACAAGCATTTCATATTTTTGTGGTTTGGCTCAGTAACTGATTTTAACAGATCCCTAAAAAATATACCAGGGGGTGTTTCACAAAGACTAAGATCAACTTTAAGGTGGACTTAACTATGGCAGGCTGTTCATGTCCCTGTTTTCTCTCACCATTATGATCTTTAAATAATATTTTTTCCTTCAATAATGAATTGAAATGTAAATTCTGTAGATTTGTGATTATGATTTGTACGTCTCTTGAGAGACCAATGCTAGTAAATGGTGAGAGCAAACAGTGGCATGAGCGGCCTGCCATATGTAGTTAAGTCCAACTTAAAATTGATCTTAGTCTTTGTGAAACTCCCACTGGTGCATGCATGAAAAGAAAGGGCAAAAGTTTCTGCACATGTAATTAGAGTCCAACTTTGTTCCACAGCCACATTGCCTTTAAAGCAAGGTATTTCTTTTTAAAATAAAAGCTTTGAAATCGTTTTTAAATGCTGTTATTAATACCGGCTAATTTTCAGGGTGGACTTCCCCTTTAAAAATGAAAATGAGAAGTAAAGTAAATATCAATATTAAAATAAACATTGATTTTTTGTTGTTGGTGTTCTTGGATGAGATACTACATTCCTTGTCATCTCACAGTCACAATGCAAAGAGTGTCCAATTTGATATGTGAGAAGTTGGCTGAGTAGCGTAAATCCTGTATGACCCCCCTGATCTGGCTGGTTGAACGTACGTACGCATGCCCGGCTTCCTGGCTTGTTTGCTTAATTGATTTGATTAAATCAGGAAGTGTTTTTGTCTAGATCTACTGAGCCGCTGTCCTACAGATGACAGCTAGCTATTACCGTACCCAAGGATACACATCTACAGTATGCAAGCTGCCTGTTGACACTACAACAACAAAATACTAAGTATATTTAATATCAGCAATATTTATCATTATTATCTACATGTATATAACGCATCCAAGTGGTACAATAAATCAGTGTATTTAATATCTTTAGTGCAGTACCCGGATGACAGATCAATATTGTTTTAGTATTGATCTGTCATCCGGGAACTTCAACTGTCGATACAATATTGCTTGATTATTGAAAATCAACAACACTGTGGCTATTGAGTCAGCCTATATACAGATGTAGATAAAAATAATAGTATTGTATATCTTTGTTTTTGTGTGATACAAAAATATATTACTCTTGCTATGACAATATATTCTTGTATCACACTTACATGTAAAGCCATTCAATATTATGTAAATATCCACTTGTATATTCATGACAAAATGAGCAAAGTAGCATACCAGAATCATATAAAGCACACCAAGGATTATGTATGTGCGTGCTCCAAACTGCATACATGTACATGTACATGTATAGCGAATGTAAAATTAAAACAAATGTCATTAAAAAATGTCTAGATGGACATGTAGAGTATGCACACGTATTGCATGATTATGATTCAAATGTTAATCACATGGCCCTAGCTTTCATGTTAAAGCATTTGAATTATGCATAATGGCGCTGCTCGGTGGCTGCCGGCCGGGCTCACAATCCATTGGGCAAAAAGAATTTCCATTTTCTGTATAACTTAATAAAATTTGGAGTGGACTTTAAAAGATTATTATTATTATTATTATTATTATGTGCACCTTATTCTCCGGTACAATTTGACATCAGCAGTTTAATACACACAAACAGTTGACATGTGGGTCCTAATTTTTTTTGCCCATAATGTTGGCCGATACCGCGAGGGTTTAATAGTCCCAGTGTACAAATATGTACACATGACATTATACTATTGAAAGAGTACGACGATTGTAATTTGTATTTAATACCCGTGTTTCACTTCTTTTCCTTTCACTTAATTTGTTTCATATTGTATCATGTTACACTATAATTCTATATCTTTCTTCACCTCCTCCTTTTCTCCTATTATGTTTCCTTTAAAAAAATTCTCTATCCTAAATTTAAAGTACTATTCATGGGAAATGTTGTATGTATCAATTTATTCCAATTCAAATTAATACATGTAATGAGTGTACTATGGACAGCCTAGGGTTTAACGTTTACAGGTTTAAATAGGGTCATGTACATGTACACGTACATGTACATGTATGTATGATGACGATGATTCACAGCATTTGTATGGCGCCATATATCTGTTTTAAAAAAACATTCAAAGGCTCGAGCTCCTCCAATAAAGTAAGCATTTAAATTGTTATTCAGGCGTAACACATGTATTGCATTCTAAATCCAAAGTCCATTCCAGAGGCAGATCAAGGGCTTCTGCATGTAGAGTACGTATGCATGCAGGCAGAGCGGAGGATTATAGTAGACGGGTCAATGTTTACATTCTACCTTTCTATTAACAATAGATACCAGCAAGGTTACAATGAAATAAACATTCCACAAAACTTGCTCTGTGTTTGACCCTCAAAAGATAGATGATGAATAAATATGTACAGGAAAGAATTAACAGTTAATGGAGTACAATATCAGATTCTATGTGTATGGGTGTTTTGTCACAACGCATTCCTAAGGGCTGTTCAGACCGCAATGATAATGATACTGATTTACTGCATAGAAGAGGAGACACCAACCAAACAGGCTTTGGGTATTGGTATGGTCATCCCTTTACAAAGACACACATTGTTCAGGTCCCCCCCTCCATTCAAACTCACTCATATACATGTAGGTAAGGTAAGCAGCTTTCACACACAGATCCTTACAATCAAAACCCTCAGGTATATACGCAAAGTTTCAAGTGCTCTTACTATGATGCAAAAGGGGTAAAAAAGCATTCCTTTTAAGCACAGCAGTCAATTAATGGCTTGATATGACCTACATGTACAAGCCAAGAAAATAGACCGGTTTACCAACATATTCAAATGGATGGATGTTCCTTTCCTGGGGACTTTAATAGTGACAAGTTATTATTCCATTAGCTGTTAATAATGAATGAACTACAATACTTGGAATCCAGTCTGCATACAATACTGTAAAGGTAGAAATATTTGTGGTACAGGTAATTTTCACGGATTTCGCGCTAAGATCGGCAAGCGCAAATTTTAGAACACGTGAAAGAAAAGGTGTGGAATGGATCAGAAAAAGTTGATCATGTAGCATGTAAGTATTGGTGTGTACTTCAAAGTTCTGGAGTCGTCAAAATCATGAGAAATTTGGCCCAGTCTTGGTAAAGTAAGTACAAGCACTGTACACAGAAAGATGTATATGGGACTACACAAATGGTGTCGGGGGCTACCAACCTTGATTTCCTTATCTGTCTATGCTCATTACTCAGCCAGTATACATTTTCTACCAAAATTGTTTGGCAAATGACATTTTTTTGTAATCTTGAACATTCAGTGTTAGTTTTGTTTGATTCTGTGAAAATTCACTTCTTTTTTTAGGGGATTACTCACCTTTATCTTTAATGTGATTAATGTTTAATATAAATTATTGAAAAGTTCTTCATACAATCAGGGGTAATCCAGATAAATTGTAATTCATATCCTGGCACTGACACCTTACTTTTAAGACCCCCCCCCCCCCCCCATCATACAGGATATTAAGTTACAGGAATATACATTGTGGTATAGATGGTATAGATAATGGGCTCTTGAACAGAACTACAATTGTCAATGTTGATTGAATTGTTCTCACCTTTCTCTATGAGTTCATTCCACCTCTTTGACCAGTGCTTGAGACTCTTGGCGTACTTCTTCTCAATGTCACTCCTCTCCTGGATGAGTAAGATCAGTTCATTGGACAGCTTGTGACCATTCTCCATCCGCTTGACCGTCCTCTGAAACTGACCAATCTCCCAGAAGCTTCGGGTCGACTGGTCAAACCCATTCTCTTGACTGTAGGTGGACATTGTGTGCGGTGTTTCAGGGATTTTATTCTCACGTTTTCAGGATCTACTTTTGGCCATACACCTAGATTTTGATTTGGATAGAAAGAGAAGAAAGTTGAAAGAGTCGGTTATTATTTGTCAAATGCTCATAACTATATCCTCCAAAGCAATTGGCACTACACACATATGGGGCCTGTCACCACGAAATGAGTCCAGTTGGTCAAAAATTTTATTCCTGTTTTTAAGTATTATATGAATCTACATTAAGTAAGCTTTAAATTAAGGGGTCACACATTAAAATTGATAAATTATATCCAGAAATATGAACAAAAACCTAATTGGACTTTATAACAATGGGATTACCCAGTTTTGAGATAATTAGGTGTAAAGTTAATGATGCGTATAACATATTATAGTCTGGTCAACAACAACATAGCAACAACACGCTTCCCATCATTCGATTTCAATGAAACTTTCAACAAACAAAGAAATAATAAGTTGATTTTTGGAAAAATCTTAAATGTGGTAGGTGGGTCAATTTTCAGTACATACACACTATACATCGCTATTACTACGATTGAGCCTAATGCGACACTGGACTCATTTCGTGGTGACTGGCCCCATATTGTAATTTTCTCTGTCAAAAGCTTACGTACAAAATACAGTGTAATAATAACAATAACTATAAATATCGCAATCTGTATTGCCACGCACTGCGAATGTATCCCCCGGCAGTGACAGCAATTTTTGTGTCATCCTTATGTTCGATGGAGGACAAAGATCGCCTCATCCCTTCCTGAAACAAAAGGATGACGTAGAGATCGCCACTAGTGGCTCAGACTATTATCAAGACTATAGGAGCAGCATCACCAAAACAATATGTGTGCAGATCAGAGTATAATGCATCTCTATAGAAGATAACAAGTATTTGGGGCGTATTAAAAGAAACTTCATATCAGGGTGTACATGTAGATGTACACTGTACACATTAGTATCTATAAATTCTGAACTAATGACTTTCACTGTGCAGTAAATAAGTCATTAGCCATGTGGCTTTATAGGAAAGATGCAAGAAACTGATACTGTACTTGTGTACAGCATGCAATGCAATGTTCAGCTGATTCTATCTCATGTTGCAAATTCTCCTATGCACGGTACATGTACATGTATGTACAACAGTAGATGAATGGTGGTAAACTAGACCCGGCCCCCCCCCCCCCCCCCCACTCAATGTTATTTAGGGTACGCATATGCTCGTTCCCTCTTTTTGAAAGCACCCCCTATCTGAGGACTGCCAATATTTCTGAACCCCCCTTTCGCGGGCATTTCGCGGGCTTTTCCTGCCTTGGAGACCCCCCTAAATCAGGAAAAATGCTCAATGTACCCCCCTAAATTCAGAATAATTTCTCAGGAGTCCAAAGAGATGAGAGAAAAAAAGAAAAAACACCCCCTTTTTAAAGAAATCTCCGGGTAAAAAGTCAAATACACCCCTTTTTTTTACCATTCTCGGGCCGGACTTTGTCGCACGAAAAGTACCCCTTTACCGGACATTTTGGCAACACGCATGCAGTCATTCCAACCTCTGAGTGGGGGGGCCGGGAAAATAGATCTTCAAAAGTATCTTAAATTTTACCTTCAAATTTCTTTTACAGAAAGGAAACGATAGAATGTTTGTGTCTTGTGTACATTTCTTGTTTGAAACATATACCCTACTAGAAAGAAAGAAAAAATGATACAATGTCAGAGACGTGAGTAAGAGCATTTTCAGACCCTCGAAATGCGTGATGTCACGCCTAATGCGTGATACTTGGTAGCTCTGCAATGTGTGATCTTTCTTGTGTCCAAGAGCAGACGTTAGTCAAGCTTTAAATTCATATCTTTATTTCCTTCAAACTTTTAAATTCATATCTTTATTTCCTTCAAACTTTTAAATTCATATCTTTATTTCCTTCAAACTTTTAAATTCATATCTTTATTTCCTTCAAACTTTTAAATTCAAACATTTCTTTCATAACACATTCATTATAATGAAGGGTGGTTTTGGTGTGAAGTGGTGCCAAATACAATAATGACTAGAATGATTAAAAAATCTGAATGAATATCATGTACCATGTATTTACAATATACGACGATGTACATGTACTCATAGTTGTACATGTAGCTCCCTCCACCTGCCCCATTCAGACACAAGAACAACTGTAGGAACTCTTTAACTGCACAGTAATACATATTTTCTGGTGTGAATGTGAGATCTTCACATGTAGGTTTATATTGAAATGTTGAACCACCATGTTGTCCAATGTTACCTTATTCATAAAAGCAAATCACAGATTAGACTATTGTGTTATTATACGGCATTTTCACAGGGATGTGTGAATGTCACACGGTACATTTAATGTGTACATACATGTACAACAATACTGTATGCATGCATGCATGTATGTATGACACCCTTCCCAAACAAATTATTTTCTATGATTATTTACAAGGTACATGTTTGTACTGTAGTTGTACATGTACATGTACGTCTCCTTTTTATACTTCTCTAGATACATTTTTTAATATGATTATTTACAAGATATTTATGCTTTGGTTATTGGTGTTATCATTAAAGACAGGTACAAGACTTTTTATAAAAAAATTCTCTCTTCTGAAAGAGTTATTATTTAAGGAATAGAACCACCAACCATATTTCTCTCTGGCTTTAGCATCGTCACACATGCACGGATGAGGATGAGAGTATTAAAGGAAGCGAGGAAGGATGGGAGAGAAGGAGGAAGCATTCAATGACCTTTAATGGGTGAAGACAACTTCAAGGTCACAGCTTTCAGACATTTCTTCTTCAGGTTTACAGTTTGAAAGCATTACAAACTGCAGGCCCCCTACAATGTTTTTGAAGTGATAATTTTTAATTTTGTATGCACAATATCAATAGTGGGTTGCTGTATATACAGCAAGCACAACTGGCAGAATTATAACACTCCTGTGCTCCGTTGTTTAATATTACCCTGGCTTTAGCACAGGTATTACGGCAATCTACATGTACATGTGTATGTCTGTAAATAGCATTTCAAGGAATTAATTCCTGCCAGATACCCATTAACCTTGTGGTTCACAGACTGGATAATTATCTAATAGACCACAACACATCAAGTAAAATATTATAAATTAACGACAATTTCAATTTAACAACACATTAACATTCTAAATGCACTTTCATAGCACATGAGTCGCCAGCAGCTAATAGTTTCTATCAACAATCGAAACTGCTTCCTTCAAGTCCGTCTTGACTTGCAGAAGTTGCCATAGACATTTGTACTGTACTACATGTACATGTAGATCTAAACCTGTGCACTATAAAAGGACTAATACACTGTATCGTGGGTCATTCTGTTAAAGATAAAGGCCAGTTATGGTCATGCGATTGCATTGTGAAATCGATCAGAAAAGGTTGATCATCTAGCATAGATGTACTGCAAGGTTCTGGAATCATCAAAATGATAAGAAATTTGGGCCAGTCTTCATAAAGTTACAAGCACTGTACACAGAAAGATGTGTATGGGACTACGCACACGTGTAGTAGGCGGTTTCCCGGCAAATTTTTTATCATCATGTACATGTATTATTCATATTCAAAACATATTCTTTCACATGATTGGTAATAAGAGCTTCCATTTCATTTTTTTTAATTGGGGCGTTTCCAATACTGGTCTTTGCCTTTAACATTGAGATACATGTACATGTAGCAGAACTTTTGAAAGGGCTGTACAAAAGGGTGCTTTACAAGTAGTTTGAGGGGGCGGTACAATGGTGATACAATGGTGTTAATTGCAGTGGCTACAAGGGAACCATGATTCCAGGAGTCGATGTGTACATGTAGCTCAAGTACATACAGTACACGTGTACTGCAGTAAGAATCATCCCCCCCCCCCCACCATTGTGGGGGGGGGGGGGTGATGTTTCATACCAGCAGCAGCATTTTTTTCTTCCTCTAGGAAATGTCAAAGTTGGCACTGTGGCCTTATCGCCGGCAAATACCGTAAAGGGGAGGTCCACCCTGCTTATTAAGTTGGTTTGAGTAGAAGCAGAAAAATGAGAGAAAACCGATTGAAAATCAGAAAGTTATGAATGTTTGAAGGTGTAATCAATGATATCAAAATAATCAGTCACAAATTGCGAGCATTCTTGTGAGCTTTAATCCCTTTGCCCTATTCTAAAAAACTCAAAAAATATTTTCCCTTACTTGTGTCACTGATGAAAAATTCCTAACTTTCCTATTTTTAATTAGATTTTGCCAAAACTTTCACTTATTTGTTTCTCTCATTTATGATTAAAACCAACTAAATAACAGTGTACTTCACCTTTAAAGTGTGTAGGGTTTGTAGCAACGAAAAAAATACACGGTGGCGACGGGCGATTCGCCCCCTAAACCTCTGAAATCGCCACGGTAAAAATCAAGACGAGGGCGAAACAAAATCGATATATCTTGAAAAATCGCCCCCGCCATAAATTTATATTCCCTAGGAATTAATAAATCAATTTATTGATGTGTCTGAGTGAAATCTCCGTTCCAACTACCAACTCCAAATCTAGAAACTTCCATCAACATTTTAAAAGTTTTGGGAGTTGCAGCGGATCGGCGGTCGTACCTACTGTAGCTAGATCTACAGCGGTATCCGCCTGCGCCTAAGCTCCCGGCGGCCGGACAGGCCACCGGCCCCAATGGAAATACACAGTAGTTTCGTGCACAGCATGAATGCATACGCAGTTTGCACATGTTCACAATACACAGAAAAGTACTAGCTCAGCTCCAGCGCGAGCCCGCACGCTCCTTGTATGAAGCAAATAAGTATTTGCGAGTGACGAGAGCTTAACTGCTAGCGACCAAATTGGTACGTAATATGTTTATTTTGTCTTTTTTCTGGCCCTAATTTTTATCATGGACAATGCAATCCCATTAAAAAAAATGTTATTCCGTCTAAAATTGTGTTATTTATAAGTTAAAACCATTAAATGCGAGTATATTTTTACTGTTGTCCCACATACCGATATATTTGTTATAACGAAACGTGCAAAATCAATGCCGGATTTTTTCCTGTAAAATCGGTATAAAGCAAGTTTCGTAGACAGAAATTGAATTTTGTTATAAAAAAACCCGTAAATATATATATAAAGGATGTTCCTATTCCTCAGAATTTGTCTTACAACTGTTTAATTAAATTTAATTATTTATATACGATCGATGCCAGGCCCATTCATGAGTGATGGCATCAATTTCTGTCTACGAAATGAAACTAGCTTTGGCTTGGCCTTTAGAATTAGAGTCTAAAAAAAAATAATAAGGCCATGATTTTGCATGTTTCGGCATAACAAATACATCGGTAAGTTGGACAACAGTAACAATATTTACTCACATTTAATGGTTATAAATGTTATAAATAACACAATTTTAAAGGGAGTTAGTCTACTTTTTTTTTTAATGGGATTGCATTGTCCATGATAACAATTAAATTTGGGACAGAAAAAAAGACTAAATAGCATATTATCTACCAATTTGGTTGCTGGTAGTATGATGGCTAAGGAAAAACACAACTTATTGTTACAGCTTACAAACACAACTTATTGTTACAGCTTACAATATGGCTTTAAGAAAGTAGCTCCCACTTTTCTTAAAGTAGTCCCTTGGTTTTTTTTTTAGGAAATGGGGAAAAGTAGCCCCCATAAAAAAAGAAAATTCCTAGCCTGCGTGTCAGTGATAATATTTTCTTAGGATATGAAAAATAAACAGTTAAATAAAACACTCCTTTTGACAAGTTTTAGTTACATGTATATGTAAATCATAAAGCCACACGTTTAACACAAAGTGAATAAATCAAGGGTATCTGAATGTCTGCAATACTCTACATGACATATGTACGCTACAATTGTATCTATATTTGCCTTTGCTTGGAATTTAATTAGGTAAAACTGTGTTTACAAAAAATACAACCTTTAAAAAAAAAAGCCCCCCTGAGCTCCAAAATAGCCACCGCAAAATAATTAAGGGGGGCTATTTTTTTTAAGGGAAGATCTGAAAAGAGCCCTCGTAAAAAAAAAAGTAATTTTTTGGTTGGTTTGTAGCCCTGCTCCAACCTACCGGTATACACATGATCACATACACCAACAAAATGTGATGATTACAAGCGGCTTACCATGCACTGATCAATGCAGCATCCATCCGCCAAGACAACATGAAGCATACATACAGTACAAGGGAGTGTGTGTGTGTCAAACACAGCGGTTGTTTACTATCAATAAATAGGGGCTTCCCCCTGGAGAGCATCCCTTATCATGAGCCAGAGAGAAAGGAAGTTGTGTTTACAGCCTGATCATGACTGTACCCAATCAATGTCTATCTTCAACTCAAGATAATGCTATTAAAATCAGCAGACACTTATGGGGTAATAATAGTACACTGTATCATCTAGTTGGAGTCAGAGTGGTGATAGCTCATTTCACACAGAGTGAATTTCCTTCTGTCTCAAACTTCAAAGCAGATGGTACTAAACATGTACATTTGTTAATGTACCGGTATGTGTATTTTATGTGACTGTGATGTCGTTTTGTGTATGAGTGAACATACTGAACACAGTACCAGTACAGGCCTCACAAATGTGTTTGTACGGTTATTGTAGGATGATTAGAAATGCATCCACATACATTTACATGTAGGATGATAATTTATCACATTTTAATAATAGCAATACAATGTATTTAACTGTGCATAATCAAGAAAAACAAGCCAAGAAAAACATTGATTGTCTTTAAAAGATACTCTATACACTGTACATCATATAAACGAGAACAATATATTGCAAATCGAAAAGACAAGCTCTCATTTCACAATAGAAAATGGAATTGTGTACTAATTACCATTTTTTTAATTTTAATTAGTTTTACCTTTCAGTATAATTATTGTTGACCTGATGACCTTTTTATTATACTTCATAAACAGGTGTTCAAAATAATCGGTAGGGGATAAATAAAAAAAATGCCGAAAATTTTACAAGTTTTGGGCTATCAAATACTTTTGAAAAATGCTGGGATTATTTTGTCATTTGGAGTTGATATTAGTTTCTTTTCATGACTTTGAAATTAATAAATATTAGTCTATATTAGAGAAGAGGTAAAACATGCGAGCCGCCATGTTGGATTATAATGTAGGCAGGGATTTGTTTCTCCATCATCATTATAATCCTAGATGGTGGCTCGCATGTTTTGGCCATTCTCTTTAATAGACTACTTTTATTAATTTCAAAGTCACAAAAAGGCACTAATATCAACAAACATGGTCTACAACAACTCCAAATGACAAAATAATCCCAACTTCATTGTATCCATCCATGGAATACATGAACTGAAAAGTATTAATAAAACATCCTTGAAATATAAAAGAAACATGAACAGGTGATAGTTGTAGCCTACTTGTATGCCTACATAATACCAGTTTGTACTCATACAGAGCACCTACCGGTATTCATCAACTTTTCAAGAGTAAACACATATGAATGCTTATTTGTTTATTATGTGCATAGTGCAATGAACTTCCCTGCTGTAGGCCTACTACAGTACAGATCTGTGTTTGTAGTACACATTTAACTTCATGTTCATTGAATGTCACATGAAAGTTCATGGTATTTCCTCTGCTTCCTGCTTCGAAGTCACATAATAAAAAGGTCTTCTTTATGTATTACATGTACATGTATGTAGTACATGGCATAGGCCTACCGTTCTTGTACCTGTAAATGTATGTTACATACTTTAGGATTTGACATGTAAGGCTCGTTATGATATACATGTATACATTAATGACGCAGACACATGGTAAACCGGAACGTTTTATTTTGTGTGTGTAAATGAAAAGAAATGTTTTAAAAGTCTCATTTAGCTCTATGTGTTTTATAATGTGCATGTACGATACAGAAATGTGAAGCACTAAACTTTACGTCATAAAAAACAAACAACAAAAAACAACTAAAAAACGCAGTGGTTTATCGCTTTACACATGTATCTAGACAAGTCAGAATTTTACTCACCTTTACTGTACTAGGAACTCGTATAATTTGTAAACTGCAAAACTTTACTTCCACACACCAGTAGGCAGCAGGAAAAACAATACAATGCCTAAATACAATCCCAAAGCATCTTCTTATTCTACAAGGTAAATTGTGAGCCCAGTATGATATTCAATTCCTAGATAAATGACACACTATACAGTACCATGCAGATCATTGCCTACGCTGTATTTGAGTGGCAGCAGTTCCTCATTCGTAAGTCTATGAGTGGTTCTACTGACTGTAATATTATTTCACCGACTATCCTCTATACCGGTACTATTATCATTGGCTGTGCTTAAGCTGAACAATCATAATACTCTCAATACTGTAGGCCTGTCCTCATCAGCTCGAGATTACCAGATATCCCGCTATTTGAACTATCCGGATGACAAATTATCCAGTTAATTTGCGGCTTCATTAGCCCGAAGTTGCAATTAGCGGGATATTTGGTCACGATAATCATCTTAAGATATCTCGGGCTAGTTTGCAAAATATCCCGCTATTTGTCAGGTGCATCTTCACCAGCCCGAAGACTCGCCCTACATGTATGCACGAACGCTGAGCAAAATATCTCGAGCTCAAATTTCAAGTTTCGAGGTCGAGTCTCGAGCTGATGAAGACGCGATTTGTAACTTCAGGATTATTTCCCAAATCAGAAATAGCGGGCTATTTGCCAATTTCGAGCTGATGAAAACACGCCTAGAATTATCAATTTTCATGGTGACTGATTCCCTGCTATGCGTACAATCAATGAAAAATCAGAAGTCCTGCATTCCATAAAAAATCTTTTGTGTGTATTACAATAATTCTGGAATTCCTATAAATTCATTTTGACTCACTATGGAATCCTGAAAATTATGAATTGGCAAATAGAGACTTTATGGTATTTTGTGTATTCAGTAAAGTGTATAGATGAAAGAGTGGTACTGTATAGGGTGTGCACCTATGCGGTTACATGCTTCATGCGTTACATTTCCAAGAGAGACTTCCTGCACTTATCATGTCCAGTGAAACCTGTATGCATGGCTCCATACTATTTTAGAAGGGGGTTCAGATTGAACTTTTTACAGTCTGTACGCATGAGCCCTTTATAAACATACATACATACATACAATTGTCTTTTATATAGCGCAACATCCAACGAATTGCTCGAAGCGCTTTACAGAAATAATGACATAGTAAACACAAGATAATACATGTATAAAAGAGTAATTATAATAACAAACAAAAATATTAGAATTACAATTTACTTATTGAAGAGGTACGTTTTTAGTTTTTTCTTGAAAATTTCAACTGAGGGAGAGGTACGGAGGTCGAAAGGGAGGGTATTCCAAATTTTGGGGCCATAATAAAAGAAACTACACTCCCCCGATCTTGAATTGATACGTGGTAATCGGAGGAGCGTGGGGTCGTTAGAAGAGCGGAGGTTGTATTGAAGTCTAGGAGGAGTATGTAGAAGCACAGACAGATACATTGGTGCACAATTATTCAAACATTGGTAGACAATTAGGGAAACTTTGTATATGATTCTGTTATTTACGGTTAACCAGTGTAATTGCTTAAGTAGAGGAGATGCTGATTCATACCTGCTCCCTCCCAAAACAACCCGGGCAGCACGATTTTGGATTCGCACGATTTTGGATTCAATAAAGGCTGTTAATATTTTGGGGATACAGAGTTAGATTTTGGGTGCCCATGTGTCACATGTACGTGTAAGCATCAAGCCCTGCTATACGTATTAAAAGACCAGTCAAGAAAATAATACAAGAAAAGCAGTCTGTATCTACAGTAGGCAAGTGGCCTATATGCACAGGTTCCTTCAATACACAGTTCATGTTTCAATCACAATACTATTCAAGGGAAATGGAAAAAGCAGGTGGTAAAAAAACAGGTTTTACTGTACACGTATTGCAACGGTACATGTACAATTTATGTGGGGCATTTCATGTTAATTGATCAACATGTGAGTTGAAGTGTAGAGGCTGCAGGGGGCATGGGGAACACCCCTCCCCCCCTCCCCCCCCCCCCCCCCCAAAAAAAGTAAAAAGTAAAAAATAAAGAATAGCGAGAAGAGAAAGGGAGAAGGAGGAAAGGATGACAGAGAAAAAAGATGGCAGGACAGCCTTCCACACCCTAAACAATAGCCTTGTAAATTTGCATTTCATTTTCCAAGTGAGTATGAAACTACAACTACATGTAAGTTGGTAAAAATCCAATACTAAATAGTTTTAAGGTGGATGAATGTTTGTGGTGTGATTTCTTATATATTTCATTATTTTTATCGGAGCATTGGTTTCCAAAAAAACGAAACCGGGACCCGACAGCAACGGACGTACCGACTCAAGCCTATCATAATGAAAGGCACAAGTATGAAAAGGAAAAAAAGAAAAAATTAGACCCATGATATACATGTACATGTATATGTGGATGTCCAGCTTTTAGAAGATGTACATGTTCATGTAAGCCTACAGTGAAAAAATTGATCACCTTAAACATGCAAAGTATTGCGTTTTCATGGGGAATTTGACACCATTCTGGGGTTTACCGAATAACAGGTGTTGTCAGTCACCAAGAGTGGACTTCACTTTTAGACAGACAAGACGTGCCCTAGTCTACAACCGTATGGAATTCTCATCATATAATATTTCCCTCACCCTCGAGATATAGGAGAGTTGGAGTATTTTCTAGTGGGACTACAGCCAGGTTCGCTGCTTCAGAGACCTTTGCACACACAGACACATTCAACCAAATCTAGTGTCAGCGAATTATGATGCCATCATGCAATAATACACTTGGACACTGACTACTAGTACTACTGGTATGTGGCTTTAAAACATTTCCTGAAGATGAAAAGTAGGCCGACACATGAACATGTGTATGTATATTTACAGTATATACACTGTACATGTACATGTACTGTATGCTTGCATACAAGCCGTACAGTATGAAAATATACATGTTTAATTGTTTATACAAACATACTTTTCTATCTATAAAATGCACTGAAGTTTCTAGTCTCTTCTGTGCATGCAGCCATACATGTTCACTACATGTACGTATATCCAGAACATACATGGACAAATAGCCTACGGTACAGTACATGGATCCTCACAACTGCAAGATTCAATGTACACTTTAAATACAATCCAGAATATTCAGAAAATTCTGTGTAAAATCAATTAATTCATATCAATGAATGACAAGTGTAGCTAGCCTGCTTCCCATGACCATGGCATGTGTGCGAATACATGTAGACCCTGATAAACCCTGATAAACCCATGACAGACAAGCCAACACATCATTCACACACAACAGGAAAAACCGCCAAGGCAAATAAACGTAATCTATATGAATGTTAGGCTTCCTGGGTGTAATTTCAATTTGTAAACAAATCTTTGGCTTGCAACCAGTAAATAAAGATTGCATGCTCGATTTTGTGATTTACTGGGTGCAAGCCAAAAAATTGTTTACAAATTGAAATTACACCCCGGAAGCCTAACATTCAAAGCTATTGTCCTAATGGCAGACTGATGAATATTATAGAGTTCATCGTGATTATGCCATGGACCAGTGATGGCCTAGTGGTAGAGTCACAACGTTGCACGCAGTAGATGGCAGGTTCAAATCTCGCTGGTTCCAAAATCCTTTGTTTTTCAATAACAATATCGAACGAGCCATGGGTGCAAACCAAACAAAAACAGTATCTACTATCTACCGGTACTTACAATGTATGAACATCACAGAAACATCATCTTCATCATCATTGTCATCATTTATTGACCTCATTCTGTAAAATTGTCATCATTTATTGACCTCATTCTGTAAAATCATCAATATTCTGGACTGCCATTTACCGTACACTACACTGTACTGGAAAAACCCATAAAAATCATTGGTGTTCATTCTATTTTTATTTTTTTTAATTTTTTTTTGGGGGGGGGGGGTAGTGTGCATGCGCCACTTGTCGCTGCTCTGCATACAACGCACGGAAGCAACGAGAGTCACGTGACCAAAAAACAGAATTATTGACCAATGTTTTGAGAGTGGGCATTTACACTGCAAAAATCAGTGAAATTTTTGATGGCATTTAAAAAAAAACACCATCCAGAGGTGGATTTTTTTAAAAACATTTTTTGTTTGTTGTGTTAGCTGGAAGTGGCATAGTAACTACTGACGAAGCACCAGAATGTGAAAAAAAAAAGATGATTTTTTGTTGCAGTGTAAATGCAGCTTGTGTGTGAACAAGGCCCGAGGGTGCAATAGGTCAGGATCGTAAATGAGATTAATACATTAGGAAGATAGAGTGTGCAAAGTTCATTGAAGCTCATTGATCAGGATTATACCATGTACTAAACCCATAAACCAGCTTAGCAGACAGAATGAAACTTCCTAACTGAATTACACTGACAAATTGAGACTGGTCTGTTTGTGATACTGATGGTTATATAAAGAGAAGGTTGAGTTCTGGGGAGGGGTGACAAATAATTTGTGAGCTTTATTTTTGTTATTATGCAAGTGTGGAAGAATATCAGAGAAAAAATGGCTCTTCAAATACCTTCCGATTCTAAATATGACATGTAAAAGCTTAAAAATGAGGCCCGATTTTTATGCCACATGTTTGTGTAGTCCCATAGTGCTTGTGACTTTACCAAGACTGAGCCAAATTTCCTATCATTTTGATGATTCCCAAACCTTGCAGTACACACCAATACTTACATGCTAGATGATCAACCTTTTCTTACCAATTCCACACCGTTTCTTTCAATCTTATGACCAGAACTCAACTTTATCTTTAAGTACTTGGTATGTACATGTAAATCAAGTTCATGTATTAAAGGAAACCTCACCCAAAGAAATAACTTATGGTATTCTGACTCTAGGTTTATTGTAATCTTGCCCATGAATCTACAAGATTTCTGAACAAAGTGTATGAGAGAGATACATGTACATGTACAATATACATGTATAATGCAAAATATTCTTATCATATTGTGAAGTTTCTCAGCACGACATGGGCATTGCCAATTTCTTGATAATGTGTATTAAAAATAAACATAATTCAATTCATAAAGGCTTCCTTCCCAGTGTGAGTGGTGATGAAGTATTCATTTTTACCTGCTATTATCTTTTGTAAATTATAATTGTCAGAACGCAAATTTTATGAATAAGTTATAGCTGTTATGGGGTGAAGGTTTCGCATAAATTGGTAATCTTTTCAGCTATGATTTTCCCTCATTGAAAAGTAAAGATTTTGTACATGAACTAAAAAGTTTTTCCAACTAGTGCTTGGTGCATGATACATATACATGATAAAGTTCGCCTGGTACGTCACATTATCAAGAAAATAGCTGCGCCCATGTTATGCTAACATCATGCCAAGAATATCTTCATTTATCTCTTGTACACTTCCATAAGGAATATTGTACATCACTAGGCAGGAATACATCTCATCTTTCACCACATCTACACTCTTTCTTTGGGGTGAGGTTTCCTTTAAGAACATGTACAGGTTGTATGTATGACAGACAATGTTCCGGTAGCACTCGCTCCAAGGTTAAAAGTACAGCTCGAATCACTGAAATAACACTGAGGCCTGAACATACCTGTACATGCTCTGAGCAATTACAAAACTTAGAGCGCGTTTATCTAGGCTTACCACTAGATATGTACATATCGTACCCCACTATCGAACCCCACTATCATACCCCACTATACGATCGTGATTTGCGGGATGTCGCGTTTATCTACTCTTCACGATTCAAAATAAAGGCCTTGTGTCTGCCCAGCTGTTTTGACCCGGGAAGCAGACAGTTTCTCGGAGGTCAAATTCACACACATGCTTGTACACAACACCTGTGTGGTCCTATTTGTATGTGACGTTCAAAACAGCTTTGCGTTTATCGACCTCTCAGAAACGTGATTCTGGCTGTATGTCACATACAAAACGCACCTTTTTGCGTCTTTTGATATGCCCATATCTAAAGACGTTTGAAAAAGGCTTTGCGTTTATCTACTTCTAAATTTGCCTGAAAGACGTTTGAGAAACCTGATTCTAGCCAAAAATTTCCTAGATAAACGCAACCATACTCTCATATTTCAATTGTGCATTGTGTCATATTAAGGCCAGTCTTCATCAGCCCGAGTTTGCCAAATAACCCACTATTTCCAGAATCTGGATATTATCCCGAACCCTGAATTGCGTCTTCACTAGACCGATACGCTCATCACAAACTAGCCTGCTATTTCCCAAATAGCGGGATATATTGGAAATAAGACCAACATTTCTCGGGATATTTTCTTAACCAAATATCTCACTAATAGCAACAACAACAACAAAAATAAAAATAATAACAATACACGGTATTTATAAAGGCCTTTAAAGAAATGTTTCAAATACCGGTACCTGTACAATAAAGAAAACAAAAAACAGAAACTTTTACAAACAAGGGAAACGCTCTCGGCGGTCTCGCCTGCATAACGCAATTCAATATGATAAACCAGAACGTCAATGACGTAGCGCTCATCCGCATCTCGCAACAACAAATATCATAAATGTTATGTGGTACACTTTTGAACTGGTCAAAAAATAAAAATTTGATGCCCTGGAAGGGACATAATTTCATTTCATTTGCATAAAGTACCATAAATAATCAATGGAGCAAAATCTCAAAATTCTGTGTAGAAGTTTAGTGTTCCAAATTTAGCTCTACCAGATAAGGCAAACCAAATCAAAATCGGTCAAGAAATGAGGGAGAAGAAGCAATTTTTGTTATTTTTGGAATAAATTTGCATAAATTAGCATAGATAATGAATTTCACGATTCTGTGTAGAAGTTTAGTGTTCTAAATTTAGCTCTACCAGATAAGGCAAACCAAATCAAAATCGGTCAAGAAATGAGGGAGAAGAAGCAATTTTTGTTATTTTTGGAATAAATTTGCATAAATTAGCATAGATAATGAATTTCACAATTCTGTGTAGAAGTTTTAAATCCCCCTCCTAGCCCTATCATATGAAACAATCAGAATCAAAATCGGTTGAAAAATAACGAAGAAGAAGCATTTTGAAAATTTTGATGTTGATGCCACAACAAAGTCTAAGTTTGTTGACCTTAAATGACATTTGACCTCAACTTAGTGATTGGGGAGACTTGATAACCCTATAGTCCAAGTTTCATTAGGCGTGTCTGCACTATCTCGAGATTGCCAAATATCCAGCTATTTGAATTATCCCGATCGCAAACTATCCAGCTTATTTGCGTCTTCATTAGACCGAAGTAGCAAATTAGCTGGATAGTTGGTCGGGATAATATCCCAAGATATCTCGATCTAGTTTGCGGTTTTCCGTGTTTACTAGTTGCACTAGCGCGGCGCTGAGCCTCAAGGTCAGTGCGCTGAGCGGTATGATCGCATACTGTGCGAGGAAAACCGGAAATCGTTGTGCATGATGGGATCGGGATATTTGACTCCGTACTTCGGTCTAATGAAGACGGTCGCAAACTATCCCGCTAGTTGGGAAATAGTGGGATATTTTGCAAACTAGACCGAGATATCTTGGGATATTATCCCGACCAACTATCCAGCTAATTTGCTACTTCGGTCTAATGAAGACGCAAATAGCTGGATAGTTTGCGATCGGGATAGTTCAAATAGCTGGATATTTGGCAATCTCGAGATAGTGCAGACATGCCTATTGACTAAGAACTTATACTTTCAAAATTATATCAAAAATTCAAAAACTTAACCTTAGGTTAAGTTTTCGATGATGATGCTACAACATAGTCCAAGTCTGTTGACCTGAAATGATCTTTGACCTTGACTTTGTGATCTGAAATTCTACTCACATGATTGGGGATACTTGATTACCCTATACCTAGTCAAAGTTTCATTGACTAAGAACCTATACCGGTACTTAAAAAATTATATCAAAAATTCAAAATTCAAAAACTTAACCTTAGGTTAAGTTTTTGATGTTGACGCCGCCGCCGCCGTCGCCGTCACTGGAAAAGCGGCGCCTATGTCTTGCTTTTTGCTACGCAGGCGAGACAAAAATGTAGCAACAATCAACAATTTTGTTGAGATGCTTTGTAAACCTTAAAGATAAAGGTGAGTTCTGATAAAAAAAGGAAATGAATTCTCACAGAATCAAATGAAACTTACTGTACATGTACACTGAATGCTCAAGATTACAAATAAATGGCATGTGCCAAACAATTTTGGAAGAAAATGTACTGTATACTGGCTGAGTAATGAGCATAGAAAGATAAGGAAATCAAGGTAAGCTAGCCCCGGCACCATGTGTGTGGTCCCATATACATCTTTCTGTGTACAGTGCTTGTTACTTTATCAAGACTGGGCCAAATTTATTATGATTTTGATGACTCCAGAACCTTGCAGGGTACACCAATACTTAACTGCCACATGATCAACTTTTTCTGATCCATTCCACATCTTTTCTTTCACAATGTAATCGCATTACCCAACTCACCATTATCTTTAAAGGACAAGTCCACTCGAAAAATAACTTACTTTCAATAAAAGCAGAAAAATCAGACAAACCAATCAAAAAAAGTTTGAGCAAAATCAGATAACTAATAAGAAAGTTATGAATTTTTGAAAAAGTATGTAAAACTATGGAACAATGAGATTCACAACACAAATTGCCAAGATGGTTATCAGTTTGTGACGTCATGTCCTCACAACTTATCAATTGCTTTATATAGTTTAATCCCATTAATTTCCCTTTTTATCCCCCAAAACTTGATTTCCCCGTGCCTTTGCCCAGGTTATATGATTTGTATCATATTGCGTGCATGACATTTCCCAAAAACTTTTATGAATTTTGAAGAATTGATGCTATTTTCTGAATATTGTATTTCATAATTATCGATTTTTTATATAAATAGTTTATCAAAATTCAATTTTTCATGATTTAATTGGACATAAATTACTCTTTATTTGTGCATCCACACAAACAAAATATTACTAACAATCTAACTTGGATGCTGGTGTGAAGAAATAAGATTCTTGGGGTGAAAATAGGAAATTTATAGTATCAATATAAAGAAAATAATTAGTGGATAGTGAGGACCATACGTCACAGACTCATGAGTGAGTTGCCAATTTGTGTAGTGATTTTCAAAGTTTGTTATGTCATTAAAAATTCATAACTTTCTTATTAGTTATCCGATTTTGCTCAAACTTTTTTTGATTGGTTTGTCGGATTTTTCTGGTTCTATTAAAACTAAGTTATTTTTGGAGTGGACTTGGGCTTTAACCCAGCCTACATATTTACATGAATATAAAAATTTGTTGAACCTCACAGATGTACTGTATGATATATTCACACCCTCGGGCCCCATGGGTAAGTAGCCTTGTACATTTCACTTAACAATGAATGAATGAAGACACCTTCAAAAACACAAGGCTAACACTACTACATGTGTAGAGATGCATGTGACACTAGGATAACAGTTTCAATACATATTCTCATACTTGATCAAGAACACTCCTCCTTCTCCTTCTCCTGCAACAAGAAAAGTCCTGAACACTGACATTCAAATATTGAGACATCTCAATGATGCAAAGTGACCAGTAAGACTAAGAGAATTAGAGTACCCCATAACCCTAGACCTTTAAAGCACTTTATAGATATTTCAAGATTTCAAAAAAAATCAATTATGGACATGTACATTGTACATGTACATGTATTTCCATTTTTTCTTTTTTAACCTTTCTCAACCTTTCTCATTTCATTTGCGAAATTCCCGATTTCATAAAAAATCCTGGAGAGTGACATGTCTTCTCCTGCTCCTCTCTTATTTCTCCTGTAAGTTCTCTCCCACATGCAGACCTCCCTCTCCTCCCTATTCTCCTCCCTTCTTCTCCTCCTCCTCCCCCTTCATCTGATCCGCCCCTTATATTTCCTTCTCCTTTCCTCATTCCTATTATTATTTTCCTCCTCATTCTCCCACTTATTTCCTTTTCTTCTTCTTCTTCTTCTCTTTTCAGTCCACCACATGTACATGTACATGTATGCCACCTCTGCAAGTGAACTGATTGGCACAAATCTCCTTTTTAATATAAAATTGAGATCCTAAAAAATGGACAAGTCATGTGTGTTTTTCTCTTCTTTATTTGGTTCTAAATTTGCCTTTAAAAACACTATGACAGCACATTCTTAACCAACATATTAAAGTTCAACACTTTCTTTAATCACCCACCATTTGCCTGTACCTGTCCACATGCAGCAAGTAAAGACGTGACCAAAGCCAAAGGCCCTTTCGTTCAAATCAATTTTATGATCGCAGATTTGTTGAGAAGGTATCTGTGGAGAAGTTCAAGGGAGCCATCAGTGCCTAAATCATAGGACTAGGAGGAACTCTTTTTTACTCGCACAACTTGTATGCATACGCAGGCTGCACTAATCAATCGTGACCATTAGGAGAGACACCACACCATAATTTCCTCGTTTAGTTGCTGTCAATGCTCTACAGGATCAGATATGACATGGTTGACGTTAACTGGAAGCAGTTCTTAACAGAATCATCATCACGCACCAGGGGACACAGCTCTCGCTTTTGGACACCTTACTGCAACAACCAGACTTTCCTCTCATCCTTCTTCCCTCGTACTAGTAGAGAGTGGAACAACCTCAAGAAGGACCCTGCGAACTTCCTTTCTCTGGATGCCTTTAAAAGGGCATTGAAGGAAGCGTCCAACTGATGGCAGCACATCGCTGTCCACGTTTTTAACAGCACATCACTGTATATATATATTTTGCACCTGGATTGAAGCCTACACACATTTTGGACATGGCACACACCACACTGCAGTGCGTAATCTTCGTTGTATGAAGTAGCACTTACCGAGGAAGAAGAAAAGGCTTTCGACAAGCTTACTAGCATTAGAAGTAGAAGTAGAAGAAGGGAGGGTTTACATTACACAATGTTTACTTAAAGTCTAACTTACAAATAGGTGCATGCCAAGCACAAGGCCAAGCAAGGCAATCATATTCACGGTGGTGATGATGACGACTAGACTCTACGACTCGAGTATCAAATTTTAAAGATCGACAAGCCCGTGAGTCTGTAGCTGGATATATGATGAGGGTGGCATGTCTTTGGGCGAGTCGACAATAGTCAATTCATGAAATTTGAATGAATAGACCACCACTGCACAGGCCAGACAGACATAGACACAGGCGGTGCCGCGGCCACGGTGTAGCCTGTAGGCGTTGCTCCCATGTTTACAGCACATTCACACAACACTACATACATGCACACTGGAGCTGGCCCACACACAGACACAGTGCAATGATCGTCAACGACGTCAAACCGCCAGTTTTACAAATCAATTTTATGGGTTCTTTCGTCAATTTTTGCCTGTCACAATGTATCAAATGACTTACCGAATTAGATGATATTACTCCCATTAACTTTTGACAATCGGCAACCGGAAGCTTTGACAAGTAGCAGGATTTTAGCCACTGGAGCTCAGCTGTGCCACTGGAAATTAATACGTAGCGGAAGCCCGTTATTATTACGTTACAGGCAAGAAATCGCGAGTTTAGGGCGATTAACTAGCCCAATAAGAATATCTTTAAGCCGGATAAAAAAAGACTGAAAATAGTATACATTTAGAATCTCGGCACATTTTTATCTTTATTTTCTCATTAAAAAAAGTCTGTAATTAGAAATTTAACTCTAAAGAGTGAATACATGTACAAAAGATAACGACTAGAATGCTAGATCATAAGCCCGAGCATGTTTAGCTTTGCTCTAATTGCTCACAAGATCAAGAGGGTCTGGAGTGGGCGTTTTTCTATCCGAAGTTGGGCGTGTAAGTTGTCTGAAGCCATTTTCCAGGTAGCCGTTGGCATTTTATATTCTACCTTGAGCTACAGACAATTTTAACAATATAACAACACTATTTTATTAATATCGCTATAAAGGGATCTAACTTGAATCTTTTCGTCATTGTTTTCAATTATAAAACTTATTTATATATATTTAAATGCACTTTATATTATTTAATCCTAGAATTATTAGGAATTATGAATTGAAAACATTTGCCATAACTATATAAAGTATAGAAAACAAGACTACTTGAAGCGTGACCGCTTTGGGGTGTACCGTGCTTCTTATTGGGAGTGGTGTCAGAAATGTATTTTGGGTTAATCACTATTATGACCTCACTTTTTCTGTATAGCTATATAGACTCTTTCTTTTTTTTCTCCTAATCATTCCTTACAACAACTCACATTGACCCCCCCCCCCTTTCCTCTCTCGTTCTCTCTCTCTCTCTCTCTCTCTCTCTCTCTCTCTTTCTCTCCTTCCTCTTCTTCTCTTGATTATATCTTCTCTTCTCTTCTCTTCTAATATTTTCTTTTCTTCTCTTATATAATTATAATGGTTTATTTATTCAAAAATCACATTGCAGCCCAAAGGCTGAATTGCACGATTTGTTTACAAATCTTTGACATAAAAACAGATTATAATGAACATTGTAAAAAGCATTACACAAAATAATAACTGCATACAAAATTAGTAACGCAATATATTCAACTAATATTCTTTTACATTTTAAACCGAAATAGCTCGGATTATCAGATGGTATAAAGGCACATAGATTAATAGATGATCAGATCGAGAGAGGGAGAGAGAGAATCAAGAAGGGAGAGAAAAAAAGGTGGGAGTCAGAGAGGATAAACTAGTGTTGGAAGAAAAAATACCATAAGGGAAAAACTAAGAATCAGGAGTGACGAAAACCAGAAATAAGGCTTTAGGTATGTGTTTTTGAATGCTTCATCGTCAGATGAGAGAGCAAACCAGGT
>JAVYIG010011847.1:0-57615 GCA_035222895.1 Strongylocentrotus droebachiensis | reverse complement strand
GTGTAATGATTCGATGAAGAGGGAGAGGGGTAATGATTCGATGGAGAGTGAGAGGTGTAATGATTCGATGGAGAGGGAGAGGGGTTATGTTCGATGGAGAGTGAGAGGTGCAAGGATTCGATGGAGAGGGAGAGGGGTAATGATTCGATGGAGAGTGAGAGGTGTAATGATACGATGGAGAGGGAGAGGTGTAAGGATTCGATGGAGAGTGAGAGGTGTAAGGATTCGATGGAGAGTGAGAGGTTGTAATGATTCGATGGAGAGGGAGAGGTTTAAGAATTCGATGGAGAGTGAGAGGTGTAAGGATTTGATGGAGAGGGAGAGGTGTAATGATTCGATGGAGAGGGAGAGGGGTAATGATTCGATGGAGAGTGAGAGGTGTAAGGATTCGATCGAGAGTGAGAGGTGTAAGGATTCGATGGAGAGTGAGAGGTGTAAGAATTCGATGGAGAGGGAGAGGGGTAATGATTCGATGGAGAGTGAGAGGTGTAAGGATTCGATCGGAGAGTGAGAGGTTGTAAGGACCTGATGGAGAGTGAGAGGGGTAATGATTCGATGGAGAGTGAGAGGTGTAAGGATTCGATGGAGAGGGAGAGGGGTAATGATTCGATGGAGAGGGAGAGGGGAAATGATTCGATGGAGAGTGAGAGGTGTAAGGATTCGATCGAGAGTGAGAGGTGTAAGGATTCGATGGAGAGGAAGAGGGGTAATGATTCGATGGAGAGTGAAAGGGGTAATGATTCGATGGAGAGGGAGAGGGGTAATGATTCGATGGAGAGTGAGAGGTGTAAGGATTCGACGGAGAGGGAGAGGGGTAATGATTCGATGGAGAGTGAGAGGTGTAAGAATTCGATGGAGAGTGAGAGGTGTAAGGATTCGATGGAGAGTGAGAGGTGTAAGGATTCGATCGAGAGTGAGAGGTGTAAGGACCTGATGGAGAGTGAGAGGGGTAATGATTCGATGGAGAGTGAGAGGTGTAAGGATTCGATGGAGAGGGAGAGGGGTAATGATTCGATGGAGAGGGAGAGGGGTAATGATTCGATGGAGAGTGAGAGGTGTAAGGATTCGATCGAGAGTGAGAGGTGTAAGGATTCGATGGAGAGGAAGAGGGGTAATGATTCGATGGAGAGTGAAAGGGGTAATGATTCGATGGAGAGGGAGAGGGGTAATGATTCGATGGAGAGTGAGAGGTGTAAGGATTCGACGGAGAGGGAGAGGGGTAATGATTCGATGGAGAGTGAGAGGTGTAAGAATTCGATGGAGAGTGAGAGGTGTAAGGATTCGATGGAGAGTGAGAGGGGGTAGTGAAAATTCGATGGAGAGTGAGATAGTTATACTTTCGATGGATGTAGAGAGATGAATATAATTATGTACGAATGAAATCGATGAAATGTATATATTGAGGTAAGGATTCCATTCACAAACACAAACTATAGAATTAGAAAGAAAGTCAATCCTCAGAAAGTCAAACACAAGTCCGAAATGAAATAGACACACGTGTAAACTTCCATTCATTTTGTACACGATCAAAAACATACCTTGTATTCTGAACATTCGCTCTCATTGACCCCTGCTCACACTACCCCCCCCCCCCTCCCCTCCCCCCACTGAGCGAATTTGTGGCCGGAGCGATTTTCAATTTTTTTCTCCAGCTATAGTTTCCCTGCACTGCATTGGCATCCAAGTCTTTATCAGTCCTCTGGACATTGTACACTGTCGGTCATAATGGTGGAATAATTATTTTTACCCCAATTTATTGAATGATTTTGACAAAGATTTATTCCTAATAGATCTAGATAATAGTATACATTCTCGGATTTTATTGAATGACAATTGGGGAGTGTTTGTTTTGTGTGACTGCTATAAAAGCATGTGTGTGCTACCATGCTAGTCAACAAGGGGACCTACGTCCTTAAGTCATAGCTGACAGTCATGGGGAATAATGCCTCACAAAAGGGCACTAATATGGCCGATCGACACGGTTTTGATCCTAAGGGGCTCACAGTAACGGGGCCATTGCTTAGTCAATGAATCATGACTGTACGCAGCAGGCGCTAGGGTACGTCGACGCCCCCACAAAAACAAAAAAAACAAAGAAAATGCAATACATTTTCAATTAATCATTGCATTTTCCCCCAGTCACCCACAGGAAAAATTCCTCTGTAGGGCCATGCATTAATAATATGGTTCAAGGAATGCCCACATAGAAGATTTCTTTATGTTGGAGGTCGGGGCAAAATGCAATGAATTATTGACAATTTATTGCATTTTCTTTGCTTTTTTGTTTTTGTGGGGGCGTCGACGTACCCTAGCTTCCGCTGCGTACAGTCATGATTCATTGACTAAGCAATGGCCTCGTTACTGTGAGCCCCTTAGGATCAAAACCGTGTCGATGTGCTATATTGGTGCCCTTTTATGAGATATTAATCCCCATTACTGTCAGCTATGACTTAAGGACGTAGGTCCCCTAGTTAATTAGCATTGTAGCACACACATGCTTTAGCAGTCACGCAAAAGAAAACACTTTCCAATTGTCATTCAATAAAATCTGAGAATGTGTACTATTATCTAGATCTATAAGGAATAAATCATTGTCAAAATCATTTAATAAATTGGGGGTAAAAATAATTATTCCACCATTATGACCAACAGTGTATATTTTCCCCTATTTAAAAACAATTTTTTTTATATACACACACGCCCACACACATTCTGTATAATATATATGGGAATTTAGAGAAAGAGAGAGAGAGAGAGAGAGAGAGGAGAGAGCAAAGAAGAGGGAGGGAGGGAAAGTGAGGGACAGCAAGAAAGAGATTTGAATTGGGGATGGACAGAACATACCGCCACGAACAAGACACACACAGAGAAAACCAGTTATATTTCATTTATCTTAAGTGCATTATCTATCATGAACAAGTTTACAAATTGTCCCGGTATATAATTTGAAAAGTTCGTTCGGGTAAACATTATCAGACTATGAAATTAAATATTTGTACCGTCATTTATTTGCTCAATGCATACGTACCTGGTTGCTGGGTACACAATGTACGCGTCACATTTCTCCCACTCACGCCCTTTTCAATGTAAAAAAAAAAAGGTGTTTACTTTAAAGGGGCACGTTCCCGACAGTGTAGTTATCGGATGCCATCTGCGTAAGAGCCGTATTCTGTTGGTGTCAATAGGCAGCTATAGCGCCGTCCGCCAGCGCGTACGTATTTTGAGCGCCCTCTGGAATACGGGGAACATGCCCCTTTAATAGGCAGCGCAATATGACCATTCTGCACGCGAGAGCAACCGAGTAAAGTCAGCTAGCAGTAGGATGTCAAACAGCAGCCACGTGTGAAACTCAGTCCAGGATCTAAATCAAAATGGCGATTTCAATCTCTTTCCAGCTCCTGGTCATTTACGTACTCGGTGTCGGTTTAGTCTTGACGATACCGTGCGCAAGTGGTGCCAATTTCCTGACAGGGTTGTTCAATCCTTAAGGCCAAGCCTCGCACGTCCGTTTCGTTGGACGAATCACTTCCGGTCTAATGAAACGAGGCCACACTGTAACTCTCCTGGTAGCTGATACCTATGACATACATAGTTTCGACAAGGATAATGCCGCCACAAGGATTCTCACTTTCAAGGTAACCCCTGTACCTTTCCATCGTAACTGCGGAACCTCCCTAAAGGAAAATTAAAACAAGTACCCTATAAGAAAGCACAAACATCAGAGAAGAAGGCGGGTCAAAGGTTGAATGAGATCGGGTACAAAATAGTAAAGTTATTCTTAACCTCGCCCCCCCCCCCCCCCCCCCCCCCCCACTCCGAGAACGGAGGGACACCATGCGTGTTACCAAAATATCCGGTAAAGGGGTACTTTTCGTGCGATAAAGTCCGGCCCGAGAATTGTAAAACAAAGGGGGTGTATTTGACTTTTTACCCGGAGATTTCTTTAAAAAGGGGGTGTTTTTCTTTTTTTCTCTCATCACTTTGGACTCCTGAGAAATTATTCCGAATTTAGGGGGGTACATTGAGCATTTTCCAGATTTAGGGGGGGTCTCCAAGGCAGGAAAAGCCCGCGAGAGGGGGGTTTGGAAATGTTGGCAGTCCTCAGATAGGGGGTGCTTTCAAAAAGAGGGAACAAGCATACGCGTACCCTAAATAACACTGAGTGGGGGGGGGGGGGCCGGGTCTTAACGTTGCAATCACTATACGCATGTCCACTTCAAATTGGCTGTATGAAACAAATGACCAATTTTGATTCAGGAGGGTCTTTTCTTTGTAGACTTCTTATAATAATAATGTTTTATCCATAATCTATTTTTAGTAATGCGACTAGTGAGAACGCACCTAGGAGAAAAACATATAAAGTAATTATATTATTGTACACAACTAACGGGAGAGTTGCCCATGACACATCATCGACTAAATTGCCAATTTGAGATTCTCATAGATTTATGATCTCATATTTCAAATATCTAGTACTCTCTTATTATTGGTCCGATGAAATTCGAACTTCTGCCATTCTGTTTCTCCTATATTTCTGCTTTTATAAAATGAACTCATTACAAAGGCTGGGTTACCATATAAAGACATTGGTGTTGCGCTTATGTTTATTCCAACAGACAACCACGTCCTCGTCAGACTCTGGTCTAAACGTCTTTTCCGAGTCGATGTCCGCAACTCAACAAAACGACGCCAGTTCGATCGGGACGCTGAAAATATTTCTGACCCTTAGAGGTGTCTCCTCGCAGAACTGTGCGGACATGTTCAACGACCAGGTCGTCATGAATGAAATCCGGAAGAATAATTTCGATCTTCTTCTTCTCGAAATGTTCGTACCATGCGATGCGTTGCTTGCCGAGTATCTTAAGGGTGAGTTTAAATTCATGGTAGAGAAAAGGACAAGGATTAACATAATGTTGTATATGAACATTGTCTTCCATGTGTATGGTCAAAATATTTGTGCCAAAGTGTTGACATATCTCTCACATTGTTTAAATTTATTGTTGCGATTTCAGTACCATTCATCGCTATGACGTCAACTCTCCGATTCCCAGCTTTCGACGAGGACTTCTTTAACATGGAGATTCCTTCATCGTAATGTGCCATTCGAGAGCATGGGCGCCCTCACCGATGAAATGAACTTTGCTCAACGCGTGCAGAACTTCCTAGACCGGCATGTGATCGCAAAGCTAGTGCAGTACTTGAACCTGAAACCTTATCGGTAAGATATTTGCTCCAGATTGAACCTATTTAGTCCTATTATGTTTCATAGCAGATTGGTTGATCCAATCATACAACGTGGTGTTCAAGTTTTCCAGTTAGAATATGGTCTAAACTTGACAGAATCATCGTTCTTCTTTCTTACAAAATGTCTTAAACTAGATCCATGACTACATCAAAATTGGGGTTCATCTGTGACAGGCTGGGGATACATGTCCTATTTTCTTTTCGTGCAGGCTAGTCTAGTTAGCAATACACCCCATACTATTCTGGTCCACAGCAACACCCAAGTCCTCCGTCTAAAGCCCGCTGCATACTATGATCTGGGGGGAGTTTCACAAAGATTCACAGTTGAACTTAACTCTAAGTTGGACTTAAATATTATGGAGAGCCATCTGTAGCCTTATTTTGAAATATATCCAAAAGCAAAAATCCAACTATTTTAGACTTTTCATAAAGTCCACATCAAGAACATGAAATCTCCCATTATAGTAGAACATATGAATGATTTGAATCAACATTTTATGCTTTTTAAAATAACTTTTACAAAATATGGATGCTAATGGCTTTCCGTAACTGTTAAGTCCAACTTAGAGATAAGTTCAACTTATGATCTTTGTGAAACACCCCCTGACTACGATCCGATTTGGAAGAATTTGCAATACCATTCAACGTTAACATTCAAACTTCTATAATCATAATGAGCGGTGACCTGAATAGTCATTATGATTAATACAAATTTAAAGTACAATGGATTTCAAATTCCCTTGGAGGAGGAAAAGCTAAATCGGCTTAGAATCGAACTTAGAAGGGTTAAATGCATTAAAAGTCCCGCTGTTAATATTCTTATTGTTATTTAGAACCTAAAATCATGAAGATGATATTTGTTTAGATTTCCGTATCAAATATAATTGTAATTTCTTCCAAAATCGAATCGCAGGAACATCGTATAGTGTGCGGCGAAAGAACGTGACGAAAATAAATGATCTTGTTTGTTCTTGATAAGAAGATACAGCTTGAGTACAAGATCGATACGACATCTTCTATCAGGGAGCTGACCGGACGAGCTCAACTCTGGTTGTGCCACATTGATTTCGCCCTTGACTTCCCCCGTCCAACCGCTCCGAACTGGAAGATGATCGCCGGTCTCACAGTGGATGCGGGGACCAAACCACTTGCTCAGGTTAAGGACACTATCCTCTTTATTGGATTATCAGTCGTTATCTTCCATATGATCTTTTTTTTTTACTTGTAGAAGTGCAGTGATGTAGTTGATAACTGTGAATCATAATGACTTGGGGCAGCTGGGCTAAAGCCAGGGTATACTAATTCTATGCGCCCTGAGCATCTCCTGGTATGGAAACGTTCGCAATATAGATATAGCTATTAAAATTGTTAATATTATTATCATTATCATCATCATAATTGTTGTTATACAGTAGGTTTGCGGTTGCACCATGTGTGAGAGAGAGAGAGAGAGAGAGAGGGAGGATTGGGGAGTCCTGAAAAGGACTCTCGGTAATCTATTCTTTCTTGAGTGTGTGTAGTCCTGAAAAGGACTGTTGGTGTAGTCTTGAAAAAGACTGTTGGTTATCTTTCTTATAGCTTATAGTTCTAAGGAGAACTATAGCGCCGGTTGGAGAGGATGGATGCTAGGAGTGGCTCGACGTTTCGAACAGGTTGACTATCCGTCGTCAGGAGTGACGTCACGACTCCCCAATCCTTCCTCTCTGTCACATGGTGCAACCGCAGGCTTACTGTATATTTACATCACCATGCAAGCCGATAATTATAAGCAGCATAACAGTTGTTGTCGTTTATAGGTTAAAGGGATCCGGTTACTTTGTCTCAGATTCTGAAACAAAATCCTGGATTTAGCTTATGCTGCAATGATAATTATAAACCTTTAGGTCAGTCAGGAACCCCATGACTTTTACAAGTCGATCGCCTGTCTGACTATCAATATATATGATTGGAAATCGAAACCAAATTTTGCGTTTTCCTAACGGTTTTCATAACAATACAGTCTGATGGGGGAAACGAGTGTGGTAAAACCGGTCACTCAGAGATTTTTACTTTTTTGAGGCACTTCTTGATCATTTTGAAGCGCGATTTTTTTTTAGGGCTTCAATATTACACCATATCACAGACACTGATAACACGTAGGGCCGTGCATCTCAGATTTAACATTGTTAAACGATGCCTTTAAGGGAAATCTTGGCAATTGCACCATGGATAACTATCCTTACGAACAGTTTCACATGAGACATCTTTTTTTAATAGTTGGACTGGATTTTGATATGTCAGTGGTGCTAAGTAGGCCTACCAAAAGCACACCGGCTTGGAAAGTTTTTTTTGTATCGATGTACTGCTCATGATCTGTTAAAGTACCAAAAACGCGGGTCCTCGGACTAACATGAAATCGAAATTCTTTATAAACAAATCCCGAAATCCTCATATAAAGTGAAAGTAAAGATTTTAGTATGAAACCTCTTTTGGTCTATTTCTCATACTTGATTTTTGTTTTAATGTCATGAATGTAAAGGTACCAATACTGAACACATCCGATATTTTTTTTCTGCAGGATTTGGAAGCCTTTGTTGAAGGATCAGGTGATCATGGTGTCATCGTGTTCAGCCTGGTAAGACGCCCTCTGTTGTTTGTATAATCATAGAAATTCCCAAAGATTAGTTTTCTCCTAGTCCAAACTTTAAAAAAAAAAAAAAAAATTAAGTCTTCTAGCAAATCGTAGTTTTGAGTCACTTTTCACAATGTTCCCGTTTTTTGGATGGTTCTTTACAGATGATTATCTTCAAACAGTGAAACAGCGAAAAAGGATCCAATTGTCTCCCTTTGCTCTACAAAATAGTTGGGGAAATCAGCCCTCCTTTTACAAAATCCTAGGGCCGCCCGGATAGTGTGAAACAAAATTTTCCTCCTTCTTTCACCACAGGGTTCAACCGATGTGAGCCTATTGACTGAACAAATGAACGAAGATTTCGCATTACTATAATGACTTACTGGTAAACGCACGGTCTTTTGAGAGCTCCCGACATATCAACGCAAATTTGGTGAAAATATCCGTTTAATGATCCCATATCTTTAAGAATGGATAAGGGTGCGCGAGACTACAACTTAAGGCAACAGCAGAAGGGAAAATCACAACCAAATGCTTCAACTAAGAGCAAAAACAGTGATGTAATATCAAGCGAAGGTGAGCAATCCGCTACGGCAGGCGCCATTGCTAGTGACACGCCATTGTCATTGCACGAGGACCGCAGCGCACCGGCCACGATGCCCCATGAACTAGTTTCCTTTATGCTGGAGTCGAGAGCCTCGTTCACTCAACTGAATGGTAAGCTTGACAGAATTATGGATGATATGGCCAACATGAAAACAGAACTGGCAAATACAAAGAAAACTGTATCAGATCTAGAAACGGGTCTAACATACACCTCCGATAAAGTCTCTAGCATTGAAAAAGAAGACCTACCTCAACTACGTTCTTTAATTGACAAAAAAATCGAAGAACTAGAGGAAAAAGTTACCTTGAGTGAAATACATGACAGAAAACAGAACCTGCTTATCTATGGAGTGAGACAGGGGACTGAGAAGGAAGATATCTATGAAGTGGCACAAGATGTCTTTGTGCACTTCATGGGCATTTCGAGGGAAGAGGCAGCTCGGATCCCGCTTACTAATGCTCACAGGCTACGGCCCCCAACCACTCGTGGAGCTGCAGGAGCTCGTCCCCAGCCCCCCACAATTATCATCAGGTTCGTAAGGATGATTGATCGTGATCGCTTGCTGTATGGCTTCGAACGACGACCACGCCAGCCAAGTACACACCCATCGACCAGTGCCCAGCCGCATATTCCGCCCCCGGAATCGTCCCCCTTCAGTAAAGTCACTATTCGCACTGACCTGCCTCCCAAGATGAAGAGAGAGAGGGGGAGGTTGGCTTCAGTCGCGTATACGCTACGAAAAAAGGATCACTTAGCAACAAGAATAAAAATCTTGGGATCAAAGATAATTCTACAAACGCGTAAAGTCACACGGAATGGAGCCGCCCCAGAAAATTGGTCTGCATGGTCTGAGCCCGGCAATGGTGGGGAGTAATGAGGTCAGCCACACTAAATAGATTCAAGAGATCTTCAACAAATAATTTAACTTAATGGTGTGTTTTCATCATTATGGTGTTTTGCACCATTGATATTTACAGTTTGTTTTTATATCTTATATGGATTTGCAAGTTGACATCCATTTTTGGTTATGTTCACAATTTAAGTCTTTTGTGATGATCACTTTTTATATCATTATACATGTATCACATGAAATTCTGATTTTATGCGATCCCTCTTGAAGATGTAAACAAGCAAATTTTATGTGAAGTATATTTGAAACGTACAGCCTAGGGAATGATCAGTTCTGCCCTGAATTTAATTTGTTTTTAAAAAAACTCTGATGTACATGTATACCAACTACTGACTGTTGTAATCTCCTAATGAGTTTTCTATAACTTCAGGACTCTTTTATCAAGTCTCAATATGAAAACTTATTGATGTAGACAAACTCCCCCTTGCCTGCTAAGTTCAACAACTTTAATACAGGAAAGGTCATGCAAAGGACAAACCAAAATGTTCTGTGTTATGCCTACATACATGTAGTGGCTGCATGCTTGTTCATTGCATTCTTTTCTTTTCTTTGGTTGTGAAATGAGATTGACTTACAGTCAATTTCATATTGATCTGTGTAAATATGTTAATTAACTGATCCCTTGTTTTGCATACATGGGTAATTTAGGAAGTTATAAATGCGTCTTCCTTCATTCAGAAAAAGTTTCCTTCGTTCAGGATAATTATGTGGATATAACATTTCTTTTGGAAATACCTGTATTAAGTTCTGTTTCTTTGAGGTAAAAAGTGGTACCTCCTATAATGTTTCCCGATTTTCTCCATAAACCAACGAAAAAATATGGTGTTCATGTTGTTGATTCAAGACTGTTGTATGCAATTTAGTAGCTGTGTTAAAAAATATATATAAAAAAAATGTTCACAAACAAATCAAATGACCAGTTGGAGATAAGGTGTTTTATTTCTGTATTTACTGTAATGCATACAACTAGAGCGTGTATTTTCAACTATAGCTTCATGCTTGGGATTGTCTTGCAGTCAAATTGTGAATATGTTTAAATAACTGAATCTTTTGTTTTGCATATGGAGGTGATTTACCTGGCCAGATGGTACATTCTTTTTAAATGGATCTTCGGTATATTGTCATCATATTGACACAAAGACATACCACATTTGCTTTTATTATTAATTAGCTAACCGTATGTGACGTTTTGGTTTGATTAACAATCTTTGTGTTCCGCATTTTCACCTGCATTTATTTGGGAGGTTCACTCTGATTTGGGGTTGGTTGCTCTATTGGAGCCTATCTCGTGTCGGGCGGGCATTCCAAGCATGTTTAATTTTTAATACGCATGGGAGCTCATCCATGTCCGTGCATGCTTATGTGTGGTTCTATTATGCACACGAAATTGTGTGTGTATCTAATCGTTTACCAGTCGTATCAATGTATCAATGTTTCTTTTAGTGTAGCCTCTTCTTTGTATTCTACTTTCTTTTCACACTCGTCTTTCTCTCTCCCCAGGTCTCTTGCCTTGCCCACGCGCTCACGCTCATTGTCCGTATGGGAAACGATGTACTTTAATTTGTGTTATACTCTGATCCCTAATGGCTGAAAACGTTCCCTTCAGTATACTGAGCGATGATGAGCTTTACGATTTGTTTAGACCAAACATTAATACTAAAAATAATGATCTAAATTCTTCTCATTTTGGCGATCTTGCATCTCAAGGAATTAATAATCTAGCTACTGACCTAAACGAAGATAATGATAACCATTATTCAAGTTCTAACTACTTAACTGTGAATCAATTTAAATCTCTTAAAAAAACACCTAATACATTTTCAATTATGCACTTAAATGTAAGGAGTTTGAATTGTAACTTCGATAACTTGCGCTTTTTAACGGATACTCCCTTACACACACATTTTTCTGCAATTGCTTTGACCGAAACATGGTTAACTCGGGAATCTGCAGGTTCATATTCACTCCCCGGTTATGTCCTTTTAGAAAATAGTAGAGTTAATAAAAGAGGAGGTGGGGTAGCTCTGTATATCAATCAGCATTTTGACTATTTTATTCATAGCAATCTTAATTGTATGACTGAAATTGCTGAATCAATTGTCATTGAAATTAGAGTACCAAATGCTAAGAATATTTTGATTACGGTATGTTACAGACCTCCTAGTTCGAATATTCCTGTCTTCTTAGAATATTTGCAAGATTTACTACAAAATCCAGTCTTTACCAATAAAGACTGCTATATCGTGGGAGATTTTAACATAGATATTTCTAAATCTTCAGCTCCAAATACTTCACAAGATTTTTTGGATATCATGCTATCTTCATCCTTATTACCTTTAATCACAAAACCAACCCGAGTTACCAACCAAACAGCAACCCTTATTGATAATATCTTCTGCAATGTTGTTCCCTTACCTGAATCAGGAATAATTTTATCCGACATATCTGATCACTACCCAATTTTTTCACGAAGTCATTGTATTTTTAATAAAAAAGTCACCCCCTCGCAAAGATTCAGAAAAGTAACACCTAATAAAATAGCGCGATTGAAGGAAAGTCTCGAAGAGGCTGATTGGACTGAAGTTAATAGTTCACATGATACAAATACTGCGTATGATAAATTTATGACGATTCTTATGTCTCATTTAGATAGACACATTCCATTAGTGAACAAATGTTCTAATTATAAAAAGAGTCCCAGACTTCCATGGATAACTAAACCAATTTTAAGATTAATCAATCGAAAAAACAACTTATATTACGCAAGCAAAATTCAGCGTTCTGAAAAGTCTCACCGTAAATATAGCACTTACAAAAATATTCTCACTAAAATATTACGTATTGAAAAACGAAAATATTTTACAAATCAGTTGATTCTATTCAAACATGATATTAGTAAAACATGGAAAATCATAAATAGTGCCATTAATAAGCATAACGATAAATCGCGTATAGAAAAAATAACATATAACAACGTAGAAATTCGCGACTCAGCGCAGATGGCCGATACGTTTAATCAATATTTCTCTCAAATAGGACATAGCCTTGCAGATGATATTCCTCCAACGCAAAAGAAATTTTTAGACTTTATAGACCAGCCAAATCCCAATTCACTATTTTTTGTCCCCGTACATAGAAATGAATTAATAGATATAGTTCATAACTTGAAAAATAAAAAGAGTACTGGACACGATGGCATTGATAATATTTTATTGAAAAACGTCATAAACTACATTGTCGATCCGCTGGTGCATATATTCAATTTATCCTTGACTAGCGGTGTTGTTCCCGATTGTATGAAGATTTCTAAGGTTATACCGGTTTACAAAAAAGGAGAAAGGGATAATATATGTAATTTTAGACCAATTTCTCTCCTGCCTGCTCTTTCAAAAATTCTGGAAAGAATAATATATACAAGACTTCTAAATTTTCTGAATAAAAACAGCATAATTTCTCATTTTCAGTTTGGCTTTCGCCAAAAACATAGTACATCCCATGCTTTACTTACCCTTGTCGAAAAAGTTACAGAAGCTATTGAAAAATACAAGCATACTGTGGGTGTTTTCCTGGACCTCTCCAAGGCCTTTGATACCATCGATCATAAAATACTTCTCTACAAATTGAACAATTACGGAATTCGTGGTAGGGCCTTGGAGTGGTTCAGAGGCTACCTAACGAACCGCAAGCAATTTGTGTGTATTAACGACCAATGTTCTTCTATGCAAGATGTAGATTGTGGTGTTCCACAGGGCAGTCTACTGGGCCCACTTTTATTTATTACCTATATAAACGATATCCGAAATTCCTCTAATATCCTTTCCTTCCTCTTATTTGCAGATGATTCGAATGTGCTCTTCTCACATGCAGATCCTGATATTTTGGTCAATATACTAAACATTGAATTAGACAAATTGTTACAATGGATAAGAGCTAATAAGTTATCATTAAATTTACAAAAAACAAAATGTATGCTCTTCAGCAATTCTATAGGTAACTTACCACATAATGTTAAACTAGATGATACTGACATAGAAGCCGTCACTTCAATGAAATTTTTAGGTCTGATAATAGACGATAAACTCTCATGGAAATGTCATATTGATAGCATTTGCCGAACAATCTCTCGCAACATAGGGATTGTAAATAAGGTTAAGTTTTTTCTGCCAACCTCCTCCCTACTAATGCTTTATTCGACATTAATTTTGCCCTACTTAAATTATGGTATTATTGTTTGGGGTAATACATACGATTCTTATCTTCATAGAATACTACTTCTACAAAAAAAAGCTATGCGTGTTATTTGTAACACTTCCTGGAGATCTCATACTGACGTTTTATTTGTTAAAAATAATGTGTTGAAAATAAATGATTTGTATCGTTATAGCCTTGGTCAGTTTATGTACCAGTTCAATAATAATACGCTACCATCAGCCTTCAATTTAATATTCATCAAAAATAAAACTATACACAAATACCCTACGCGCCAATCTGACGAATTTCATCTGCCATTAACTAGAACTTTACTTGCTAAATCCATATTCACTTACGCAGGCCCTAAGCTATGGACCATTCTTGATGTTAGCATCAAGAATGCCCCCAGTTTAAATTCTTTTAAATTCAAATTAAAAAAATATTTTTTGCGTAATTATCAAGCGTTAGCTCTCTCTTTTTAAATTTATTTAACTCAATAAAATACATTGGATATTTTGATTCATTTTGTACTGGCCATCCGTATTCCAGTCGGCCCGTGTCGTGTTGTGTGTGTTATAGGTAAGAGCCCTGCCCTCTCTCGTTGTCTCCCTTCTTTCTCTGTCCCTTTCACTCCTTCTATGTTATGTTTCATTGGTTTATGTATTTGTGCGTTCCTTTATTATTGATATACTATTTTTGCAACTATAAGTTATAGGGGGCTGCAATCTACAAGCTCAGCTTTTCAGCAGTCCCCTCCATGACCAACCTGTTTTATATGCCTATTGTACACTGTGGACCAATTACAAATATATTGTTAAGTTTCATTGTTTTACTATGTACAATGCAATCCCATGTACTTTATTTATTTTGTTGGAAATGGAAATAAACGAAATGAACTGCCTCAAAGAGTACTCTGGAAATATGACGGCCTTCCTCCACGCAACCTTGGTAACAACACCCGACTAATGTCATGGTTACCACAGCGTGACCTCCTCTGTAAAAAAAACTATGCGTCTTATTTTTATTTATTAAAAAATGAACAAAAACTGTTAATCGATTTTATTTGTCAGGCAGATGTTCTTTCCAATATTGATTACCATCGTTTGATAAGTTTGTTCAAACTTCAAATACATTTTGATATGAATATTCACTAAGTATCTTCAAACTCAAAAGGCAAAAACAACAAATTCACGTTGTGCTATAATCATATGCACGTAATAACAATAACAATAATGTGTCAGTATCAATGATCATATTAATATTTACACCTTTCCTCGCGGTTTTCTCAATCTATCATTTGCCATCGATATTAATTATTAAGTCTTTTTGACTTCATGGTCGAGATACTATTGAGGTCTTTTCCCGTATTCCATCTGGGGTCTAAGGCCAAATAAAAAAAAAAAACATGTTTAGGGTCCTGTTTTTTCGAAAAATAGGAAGGAGGAGGCCCTTTTTTTCTTCTTTTTTTTTCTTTCAAAATGGCCGCCCAAAATGGCAGCTCGGTACATTTTCCCTGACAGTCGGGCTATTTTTCAAGATGGCCGCTAACATTTTTTTTTTTTTTTTTTAAATCACAAATAGATCCATTTTTGCAATGTTTTTCATGTTTTTTTTCTTAAAAAAAAAATAAAATAAAAATAGGAGGCGGCCCCCAAAAAGGAAGCGGGCGGGGACGCTAAACATGTATATTTTTTTTAATGGCCTAAGGGCTTGAGTTTGGTTGGTGTTTTCTTTCATCCACAGCTCACCCCAAAACAAAACTCCTCATATATCACGGATGACTCGCTGGGGTCTATGAGGCTATGCACTTACAGAAGCCCATGGTGATCCTCCCTGTCTTTGCTGATCAGCCTGCCATAGCAGCCCGGGTTGCAAAGAAGGGGATGGGGGTTGTCTTGTCGAGGGCAACTCTCTCCGTTGAAAGCGTTAAATCAGCGATCCTGCAAGTCCTTACCGATCCAAGGTGAGTTTTCACTTATCCACGCTATGAATATGACGGACATAGAAAGTGGACAAAATATACAGTTCCTCAGGTAGACAAAGGAACATCCCTTCACTGCTATTATGTAAAAATGTGTAGAACAGGTGAATATGCATGTGACACCTGTTCTACACATTTTTACATAATAGCAGTGAAGGGATGTTCCTTTGTCTACTACAGCAATTGTTGAGGGTAGAATGAGGAACTGTATATTTTGTCCTCTTTCTTTGTCCGTCATGTTCATAGTGCCATTTGACTAATAATTAATCAATACAGCGTTTCACCAGTGTTTGATTACCTCGGTCAGTGGGTTCCCTTACGATTATTTACTCCACTTAGGAGCTTTCTAGCCTGGGGGCCATTTTATAAAATATGCTTTTCCATCAACAATGACATTCGAATCCTACCGTGTACACATTAAAGACCTGGGTGGAGAGAAGCAAATCAGATAAAATGCCTTCCTTTAGGACATGGGTGCTGTGAAGGGGCTCGAACCCACAGAATTTGTATATCGATAGTCAAGTAAATAAACAACTCGACTGCGATGAATATCAAAATAATAGTGTTGACGGAAGATATGTAGAGAAAACTAAAGGGCAATGCAAATTTTTAAAATAAGTTCACCTGTATGAAAGCAGAAAAACGGGATGGCAAAAGTATGAAATATATTGGACTAATTATAAGAAAGTTATGAATTTTTGAAAAATCAGATCCCTAAGTCTATGCGATTCTCAAATCGACAGTTTGGTCAGTGGATTGTGACGCAGTCGCGGATAACTCTCCCGTTTATCGTGTACAAAAATATCATTAATTTTTGTTCTTCTCCTAAGTGTCTCCTCCCTAGGGGCAATACTTAAATATGTATTATAGATTATGAAATAAAATTATCTTAGGTCGGAATAGACCCTCCTGAGTCATTTTCTTGAAGAAGAAAAAACAAAAAGGTTTTGTTTGTTGGAAATAATGGGAAAGTTGTCCGCCAATACATCCCAGAGACACATTACGGATTCAGTCAATTTGAAGGGCCAACACTTTTAGTAATTACAACTTTAAAAAAAAAGATAAATAATAACTTTCGATTTATTTAGCGCATAATAATTAACACTTAATTCTCTATGCGCTTTACATTAAAAGAGTACGCTTTACAATCTACATCAACATATATTTTTAGTCCGATTTCTTGCAAACTTTCACCAGTGTACTTTTCTGATTTTTCTACTTTCAACTAGAGAAGTTTGCTATCAAGGTTGGATTTCCTTTTAATGTATACATGACATTCAACTCTGATCCTTACCCAAAACTAATTCATAACATTCTCAATTTAAGTCCGATTTCATGCAAAATTTCGCAAGGCTACTTCTCTGATTTGTTTAATTTCATCTAGTAAGAGTAGTTTGCTGTCAGGGAGGTGAGACTATTGTTTAATCTCCCTGTTTGCTATCAAGGTTGGATTTTCCTTGAATGTGTACATAAACTTCAACTCTGATCCTGACCCAAAACCTATCATAAAAAAATATATTATCATAACTTTATCATAACGTTCTTATGTAAATCCCTGAACAAAGTTCAAAATATTGAATATGCTATCCGTCATATTATGGTGCCGTTTTCCTTTCCAAAGGGGGTTTACTTTGCTTTTCTTAATTACTATTTCATCGTCAGTTATAAAGCCAACGCTGAGAAATTCGGTTCCATCAGTAAGGATACAATCGTCAGCCCATTGGAGACCGCCATGTTTTGGATAGAACATATCGTCAAGTTTGGCGGCTCTCATCTCAAGTCTAGAGCTGGGGAGTTGAATATCATCACTCTCAACTCACTTGATGTCATCGGTTTTCTCATTGGCATCGTCCTGTTGGGACTATACCTCGATTTTCTTATCCTTCGTTCATGTTACCGCTGTTGTATTACCAGAAATAAAACTAGAAAATCAAAATCAGACTTACAGTGTGAAATTGTGGCAAATCCGTATAAGTTATCTCGAATATAAAACCATACAAATGTGAAAACATCATTGTATAGCACCCTCGTTAATCACCCCCACAATTTTATGGGAGAATTCTTTTTTTCTACTTTCCTCAAATAAAGACCTTTCTTTCTGTTATGGCGAAAATGATGTATAATCTCCTTTTCTATATAAACTTAAAGTCAATGTAATATAACCAAGCATGCTCCCATGCTAAAATTGCTTTATGGAATCTTCTGTGTATTTTTACACTGTTTATGAACTGTACAAATTATATCCTGTAAATATTGTCTGAATACCTTGTGAAATAAAAGTGACTGATAAGATCGATGTTAATTTGAAGTGATATGAATACCGCCCTTGTACTAAAATAGACAACTTTTCCAGATTTCAATAGATCCAAGCATTGTTTACGTTTCGCTCAATACCTAACTTCTTATATTTCAAGCTGTTATGCTATTAATTTATATCATAACCGAAATAAATTACCTTTGAAGAAATCGTGGACATGGTGACAAGTATTGTGACTATTTAATCATTTCTTTTGTATAGATTTGTTGTATTTCTCAACTTTGATTAGGCAATACTAACTGAAACAGACGGATAGAATACTTTCTACTCTTTTTAATATTACAGAATGAGCACACACACCCTAGTATACTCAAACATAATAATAGCATTATTAGTAATAATACTGATACTAATAATAATACTAATACTACTAATACTATTACTACTACTACTACTATTACTATTACTAATATTAATGATGATGATGATGATAAATACCCAGATACTAATAATAATACTAATACTACTAATATTATTACTACTACTAATATTAATGATGATGATGATGATGATAAATACCCAGGTATTACAGGCAGTGGCGGATCCAGGGGGGGGGGGCCCGGGGGGCCCGGGCCCCCCCCCCCCCTTGAGAAAAAAATCATGTAAAATCACGCAATTTTTACATTTTTGGGGGGTTGGGCCCCCCCCCCCTGGCGCTCAAGGGGGGGGGGGTGCAAATTTTAAAATTTCCGAGGACCAAAAAAAAAAAAAAAAAAATGTGCTCACTACTATTTATATGTTATGCTTTTGTGTGTATCTTTTGTAAATTCAATTTGTTTCAGCCTCTGGCTGCTATTTGAATGTTTTTTAATCAATAAACCATATCAAATCAAATTAAATAAAAAGAAAATGTGCGCTGTAACAATACCCAATATTATCATTATCATTATGATATTATTCACTTTTGCCCCCGTGTTAATTCAATGTATGGTTTTATGCATTCCCTGTCTACCACCGTCTAGTAAAATAGTGTTATGCAATACACCTATTTACGTGAACTATTTACTTCAGTCACATCGACTGACACAAGACCGACGACCCCCCCCCCCCCCCCCCCCCCCCCCACTCCGGGGTCGGAATGACCGCATGCGTGTTACCAAAAGGGGTACTTGTTTTCACGCACCAAAGTCCGGCTCGTACATACACAAAATTGACTTTACAAACCGGACTTAGGGGGTGTTTTCAAAAGGAGGGAACACGCATAATATGCGTACCCTAAATAACACTGAGTGGGGTGGGGGGGGGGGGGGGCGACGACAGACCGACTAAGCAATACTACTAATAATGATAATAATAGTCACATTTTTATAGCGCTTAATACCACGTTTCTGAGTGCTTTACATTGTAATTATTATTAACTCGGTCATTGGATTCAAATCCGCACGTGATAGTGTACACTCTCTGCCCCCTGTGGAGTATTCCGGCCAGGCGCCATTTTACAAGTGCACATAATGCCAACCTAACCACATTAACGTTCGCATCCTACTGGGTACCCATTTAACACCTGAGTGGAGAGTGTCAAATGTCTTTCATAAGGACATTGGTGCCACGGTGGGACTTGAACCGCGAACCATGTGATCCACAGTCCGGTGACATACCCACCCGCCCCCCCCCCCCACTCAGTGTTATTTAAGGTACGCTTATGCTCGTACCCTCTTTTTGAAAGCACCCCCTATCTGAGGACTGCCAATATTTCCGAACCCCCCTTTCGCGGGTATTTTGCGGGCTTTTCCTGCCTTGGAGACCCCCCTAAATCAGGAAAAATGCTCAATGTACCCCCCTAAATTCGGAATAATTTCTCAGGAGTCCAAAGAGATAAGAGAAAAAAAGAAAAAACACCCCCTTTTTAAAGAAATCTCCGGGTGAAAAGTCAAATACATCCCTTTTTTTACAATTCTCGGGCCGGACTTTGTCGCACGAAAAGTACCCCTTTAAACTAACACATCCCTGCTTTACCGGACATTTTGGCAACACGCATGCGGTCATTCCGACCTCTGAGTGGGGGGGGGGGGGGGCATACCCACCATACCACGACACCTCGTCTGAACACCTCTACTAAACAAAAAAAATGTATATAACATATTCACCCGACACAATAATATTGTGAGTGGTATAAAACATTTGGTGTCTATAAACATCAAGTTGTTGTGTTAACAATGACAGTGCATGTACTAATATCCCAAATGGCCCAAACATGGTCGGATTGCAAAGATCATAGTAATAATAACAACAACAACAACAACAAAAATTAGGGCCGTATGTCCTAAAAATTGAGCATCATAAAGTGCAATTGGCAATCAATGGTAACAGTTATCAACAAGATAAGTTTTAAGGGTTTTACTGAAGACTTCGACGCAATGGAGCGTAGCGATAATGGGAAAGCGTTACAAAGTTTTGGGGCTCCACATGCCAGTGCCAAGTCGCCATAGGTCTTAGTTGCTCCGGGATTAAAGAAGGAGGAAGAGGAGGAGGATGAGGAGGAAGGTGGTAAAAACGAGATGGAGAATGGGAGAAACCCTGTAAGCGGTGTAAAGCGATTGGCACTTAATCGTCATCGCATGAAGTCTCATCATGACACAGAATTAAATAGCAATAGAATAGGATAATTAGAGGAAGAGGAGGTGGAAGAAAGCGACGAAGTTGATGGGTTGAATGAAATGGTGATCGTCGAGATGGTCGAGGTGGTGGATGACGCAGACAAAGATGGCGATCAAGAGGAAGAAGCCCTTGGAGATATTACACATATGGAAACTGCAACTGAATACCAAACATAAGTTGGGCAAGGAGACGAGACAGCTTGCCTCACCCGAAGCAGAAGACGTTTACCAGTCAACAGAGGAGAATATCGTTGAAGAGCTCGTCGAAGGGGAAGATAAAGACAACTTCGCAGTAGGCTCAATTGATGGTTTTTCGTAGTCAGATGATGAGCTCGAAAACGAGCTATATTTAAAGTTGTGATTTAATCATTTTAACTTTACATTTCGATACATACTGTTTTTTTCTATTTGGCTTTGGCTTTACTTAGATTTCATATTCCACTTATTTAGTGATGATACTTTCAAGCATGCAGGTTTCAGGTTAAAAGCACAAAGTGTGTTGTGGACGTGATGAGAGAGAGAGAGAGAGAGAGAGAGAGAGAGCCAGACAGACAGATAGAGAGAAGTGGAGAAGGAGTGAGATCGAGAGATATTGAGAAATAGAAACTGGGATTGTAGGAATTGAAGGGAGATGGAAAGATGTATATTGATTATATATACTAACACACACACACACTAGTCTTCCACACATACACACAACACACATTAAGCATTGATTTTTTATTAAGATCACTGAATGTTTAAGTAGCATAACCCTGACAATCTTTCCCTTTAGTACACATTCACTACTACCATCATGTGATCATCATCATCATCATCATTGTCATAATCTTAATCTTCATCATCATCATCATCATCATCATGTAGCACAACATCCACCAATACGCACCAAGACGACAGCGGCCACTCAACTTTTCGTACGAGAAGAAGAATTCTCGACAAAAAGTAACAGTTTGGGTGGACCTTGTCGGGAATGGAATGCTCATTTGTGTGCCTGTGCGTGTATGTGTATGTTTTTTTTGTCTGTCTGGCTGTCTTTGTTCAAAGCACTATTTTATTCCTTAAGGCCCTTTTACACTTTCACGGATCGCATCACGGATCATCCCGGATCGTCGCTCCAGGATCATCCGTGTTATCTCCGGCATTACCGTGTATACACCGGGGAGGCATCCGGCGTGATCCTTGGCGTATCGGCATATCTGGGGAAAAAATTAAACTTGCTTAATTTTTCATCCCGGAGTTCACGGATGAAACAATCCGTCCTCTTCCCTGTAGGCACCGTGTACCTCCGTGTAGCCGCCGAATACATCCGGGACAGTCCGTGTAGACACCGGGAGGTCCGTATTAACACCGGTTTCATCCGGGTTTGAAATTCCGTATATCAAATGAGCGCCTACAAGCTCAAGTCACGCGTCAACATTCCGGAGATATCCCAATAGACAACGTACACCTCCGTGTAAGGACCGTAAAAGTACCCAGTAGCCTCCGTGCTCTTCCTTGAAATCCTTGTTAGCTCCGTATGCGTTTCCGGCGTGGTCCGCGTTGCTACCTTGTCTGTCCGTCGAGACACCGTACTTGCCCGTGTATACACCTAGTTCGGAACGTATCCACACCGGCATCGAGAAGAAATCGTGGTGTCGCACGCCGGAACACCCCGGATTAAGATCCGGGATGATCCGTGATGCGATCCGTGAAAGTGTAAAAGGGCCTTAACCAGCAACTTTGCGCAAGTGACATCTGACAGTCTTGTAAAGATTGTCTGATGTTCAGTCAGGCATGAAGAAATTCAAATGAAAATGGTACCTAAATGTATTATAAGATGGGTAGAAGAATCCCTGCAATCTGATTGGTCAATTACCATGTAATTATTTTTACTGGATGCATGCGATTCTCATATTTTTTTATTTTTTTAAATAATTTTTGTTGATAATTCTTTTTTTGAATGATTTTTTTGGATAAATTTTACTGTTAAATGTGCACTGAACATTTAGAGAGAAAGACATGTACAAAGTTCCTTGGTGTCTATATCAATGAAAAACTTGACTGGAGCGACCATGTAAAACACATTGTTACACCAATCTCAACAAATATTGGCGTACTGTCTAGAATAAAATGTTTTGTTTCTGATAGAATATTACTTATGCTATATAATAGTTTAATTTTACCACTCTCTCTCTCTCTTTCTCGTTCCTAGCTGGCTCTCTCTCTCTCTCACGCACAAGTCCCCTCTCCTTCCCACTCTCTCTTTCCCCTTTTCTCTCTCTCTCCCTCTTTCTTTCTCTCTTTCTCTGTCTTACACCCCCGTTCTCTTCCCATCTCTCTCTCTCTCTCTCTCTTATATCTATGATAAATGAGCCCATCATACACCTATGCTATCTGTCACAATGGCATTGGCGCATGAAATGAAACAGTATAGTAAAGGAAAAACATAATGTAAAAAACACATAATTATAGCTCTCTTTGTGGACGGTTCTTACTTATCGAAGTGAACATTGAGGGGGCGTTGCAAGAATGTTGCGATCGATTGCAAGTTGTCAAATTTGCAATTTTTTTTTTTTTTTTTTTTTTAATGGTCAGTTTTTATTATTTTCTCTCTTGAAACAAATTATAATCATAGTACAAATTACAATCATCATATGCAACTGATATTTGCAATCGATTGCAACTCAACTTCTTGCAACGCCCCACTCGTCTCCTAAATTTCCTAGGATTTTGTTAGGATTAAAGTTTTAACAATTAAAAAAAGGATAACTAGATCTAGCTTGTATCCCCCCCCCCTCTCTCTCTCTCTCTTACTAATGGGGTGTTGCAAACAAGTTGAGTTGCGATCAATTGCAAATTTGCAATAAGGCCTAATCGCAAGACTTACGCTTGATTTTGGGTGTTTGCAATAATTGATTGAAACTTTCTTGCAACGCCCCATAACGACTGACAATAATATTCTATGATATGTATTACAGTACTAAAATGTTTAATAAGATGTATAAATAAACGCACGTGTCATTTCCTCGGTTACAAAAATATATTGTGGTTCACTATTGGTATGACTTGCACACAAAACCCATCTTCCCAGGTAGTTAGTCAGATTGAATTGAATTGAATTGAAATTTATTGTCCCTTTCAGGAAATTCATTTTTCACTGGTTTTACAGTCATTGTACAATAATGGCAAATTTACATCAGCACAAACATAATAACATTCTGAAAATGATTGTTACATTGGAAATGGAACAATATATACAATGGACATTGATTGCAGTATAACGTGAACTGAATCTATGCTACCATTTCAAGTGAAAATTTGAACATTAAGCTTACTATGTGTTTATTTGAAAATGTAGGTAAGTTTAGTATTATGAGCCCTAACAAAAATTAAATTAAAAAAAAAAAAAAAATAAGTTGAGACCAGTTCCAGACCTCCGGGCTTGTGCGTTAAAGAGGTGAATGGCATTGGAGACAAAAGATTGCCTGAAACGGGTTTTCTGTGTGCACGGTGCGCACAGACGTATACACCGATTCGGGCGACTTCTGGTGGAAGTGAGCCCTCATAAGGTGACGCCATAACTGGGGGGCGTCTGACTGCAGCTAGCTCCTTTCTTTTGCTCCCCATCCAGTCTTGTATTTTGTGTTTCTTTTTACCCCCTTAACTCTCCCCCTCTCCCTCTCTCTCTTTCATTATCTCTTCATCCTGCTCTCTCTTTTCTTCGGAGAAGCCCCCCAGTTATAGCGCCGCCACCGGCGGGCAGGTACATAAAACCCCCAAACCGAATCGGTGTATACCTGAACGGTTAATGATCAATATTGTTGCTTTAGCAAAGTAGCACACTATGCTGTACGCCAGAACACTCTGGATTAGGGACTTGTAGAAGAGGACAATAATTTGTCTACCCTTGGCTTTCTTAAGGTCCTTACAAAATATAGCCTCTAATTTGCCTTCTTTTGAATTAATTGAGCTTTTTTTTTTACCAGACTAGTGAATTGCTTATCGTCGTACCCAGATACTTATATTTTTGTACCTGCTCTACATCTTCTCCATGAACGGAAATTGTTTTGTGTTCAGTAGCATTTCGTCGGAAATCTAATATCAGCTCCTTTGTTTCGGATATATTTAGTTTAAGGAAGTGATCGTCACACCATTTTACAAAGTTATCTATCGTAGTATATGATTCGGTATTGTCAGATGCAAGGTAACCGGTAATGACTGTGTCATCTGCGTATTTTATGATGCTACACTCGCATGAGGAACATCGACAATCACTGGTGTATAGAGAGAAAAGTACAGGAGAAAGAACGCATCCTTGAGGTGCTCCTGTGTTCAGAATTCTCATACTAGATTGAACATTACCCATTATCACTTTCTGTGGTCGATTGCTAAGGCTTGGTCTCAAAAAAAATTGTTTATTCTTTACAAAATATAATTATATTACTCACAAAAGCTTGAAATGTAGCCATTAGAATGTCTATCAAGTCAGTGGCGGATCCAGGGGCGGATCACTACCCCCCCCCCCCCCCCCACTGAGCGACTTTTCGGCCGGCGCGATTTTCAAATTTTCGGGAGCAAACAAAAATGAAGAAAGTTGGGCCCCCTCCCCTAAGAAATCCTGGATCCGCGCCTGTATCAAGTACATTCCTGTTCGGCATAGTCGGTGAATAAACAGTGTTGATCACAAAGGGACAGTGCTCTGTCCGTGAAAGTTTTGGTAATTATCTCCCCCCCCCCCCCCCCCACTCCCACGCCGTTCTCCTCCTTGTCGTCGTAGTCGCTTTTAGCTGGATGATCCCCAAGCAAGAGTTGATTTTTTGAAAGTCTTTGCAATCGACTTATTTTCATTGGATCCCTTTGGTTTAATCCCTAGATCGCAAGACCCCCCCCCCCCCCCCCACGGCTCCCAGCCTGTGGTTGTTTAGCTGGATGATCCCGAAGCAAGAGTCGCCTTGACGTCGACGATCACCGAGCAAGAGTCGTCTTGACGTCGATGATGTACTGTTCGGTGGGAACTGGATTCCTTCTCGAGCTAGTCACGTACTCTGAGATACCAGGCTGACTGGCGATGAAGTCAACAAATGCCTGCACAGTGTAAGAAAACAGCTTTGTAAAACATCAACAAAGAATAATGCTAGATATATTACTCAATGCGGATGTAGTATCGGAAATAATATCGCTAGTGATATTCGTTTGTCTCGCAATGTATGGTCAACAAGGGATCTAAAGATCACGACGTTTCGTGCGCCCCTGCAACACTTCGCCAGGTGATAAAATATATTGTAAGCAAGCGTGTTTTAGACTCTACGGGCGGATCGTTGTGAACTTTTAGATCCCTTTTTTATCATACATTGCGAGACAAACGAATATCACTAGCGATATTATTTTCGATATCAACAAAGAATATTATAATTTTTTGTTGGCGCCTTTGTTCAATCGTCCCTTATAAAAATATGTACTATGAAATACCAGATTGAATCGGTATCAGATCATCAAAAGCCTGCACAAATCAATACAAGTTTGAAGAACATCATGAAGATCTCTAGATAGAAAATATGTGCCCGTCTGGTAAAATTCAGACCCCCCCCCCTATTTCCTTTCCAGTATATTCTACACTATTAAAAATACGTGGTCATGATAAAGGTGCATGGTTGACTACCAAACGTGGTTAAAAACGACCACGACTTGGACATTTGTTGACCACGTATTCTTAAGAGTGTGCATGCATGGTTGACTACCAAAACGTGGTTAAAACCGACCAAAACGTAGTCATTTTTTGAGCACGTTTTGGTAGTCAACCATGCACCTTTAAAAACGACCACGACGTGGTCATTTTTTGACCACGTATTTTTAAGAGTGTAGGGAAGCTCACTTACCGCGCATTTTGGATATCCTTGAAGGACTGAGGCAAGTTTGGGGTATGGTGAGTCCGTGATATGTGTGAGGGAGTCAAAGGCAACGATATCTGCGATAGAAAGACGAGATCCAACGAGAAAACCGGAGCTGTTCTCTGTCAGAGTCTGGATGGATTAGGAGAGAGAGAGAGGGGGGTGGAAAAGGGGAGAGAGGGTGGAAAGGGGGAGAGAGTGGGTGGAAAGGGGGCGAGAGGGGTGGAAAGGTGGAGAGAGGGGGTTGAAAAGGGGAGAGAGGGGTGGAAAAGGGGAGAGAGGTGGTTGAAAAGAGGAGAGAGGGGTGGAAAAGGGGAGAGAGGGGTGGAAAAGGGGAGAGAGGGGGTGGAAAGGGGGAGAGGGGGTGGAAAGGGGGAGAGAGTGGGTGGAAAGGTGGAGAGAAAGGGAGAACCAGAGAGGAGAGAGCCAGACAGAGACAGAGAGAGAGAGAGATAGAGGGGGGGGTGGAGAAAAAGAGAGGTCGGTATAAATTATCATTATAAAACAAAATCGAGGGACATAATGACGGTTATACAGAGACAATAGGACATTATTTCTAAGAGGAGCGTAACCGTAGAAAGGGTGAAAAGGGAGTGGGGATATATATATATAAAGAGAGAAATAAAAGAAAATTAAAAAACAGAGATTCCCGGAGCAAAGGACACGGGTTCATCTTTTCAAATGATGACTTGACAAAAAGAGAAAGGCAAACAGAGTAACATTTGGGTATAAACATAAGAGATAATTTCATAACTGGAAATGATAGCAGAGATGAAAAAATATCAATCATTAATACATGTATTTCATTTTTATATATACTCACAAAGAAAGATTGCAATAAAATTAAGCATTTGGCAGACTGAAATGCACGTAGCATGACTAATAGGGTCTTAGGTGTTTAGAGCCTCTTGACTTTTGTCATAATACCTTTGTTCCTGAATACCTTTGAAACCATTATCATTCTCGTTATTAATTGGGGACTTTCTTCCCATACCATTTTATGATCATTAATGATCTCTTCCGATTGACTTTATTTGCTTCCGTTACAAGTACTGTACACAGAAAGATGTATATGGGACTACACGAACATGTGGCATAAAAATCCGTCCCGATTTTTATGCTGTTACGTGCCATAGGATATGAAGGCATTTGAAGAGCCATGCTTTTCAGGGATCATTTTTGATCTGATGCTCTTCAACACTTGCATAATAACAATGATAACGCGCACAAATTATTTTCCACCTCTTCCCAGAACTCAACCTTCTCTTTGACTGTTGAAAACGATCCTAGCTCTTTGCAGATTGGAGAAGTAAATAATTAAAATCTAATCGAAAATAAATTGAAAACATCGAGTTAGGAGCAGTAATTTGGACTAATAGTCTCCTCTTTCTTTCTCATACATAATCATTCAAGGTACATATGTTTATAATTCTGAACGAATGGTACCATAATATTCTAATTTTAATTATTTCAAGATGACAGAGCCACCGTCCTACCTTTTCGAATGCTGGAAGGTATTTGTCGTTAGCAATCGTTAAGACTTTTCGTTCAATGATGTCCTCAGGATTCGGAGCAAAGAGGTAGCCCCCGAGGGCGCCATCAAAAAAGTCCTTGGCACCCATCACAAGAATATCGATCCTGAAATATTAAAATCCCAAACTATGATTTCTAATCAATGTTCAAAACTTACAGCCAAGGTAAAGTATATATCATAATAGAACATTACTTTGTGTAGCACTGTTTATTGTAAGAAGTTAAGAACTTGACATTTTCGTTGAAAAAACATTAAAATTTCGTCTTCGCATTGTGAAATGTTTCAAAGGGTAATCCATACTTTGCAATAAGTTGAAGCGTGTAAAAGAAGAAAGAGACCGATACAAGACTGATCGACATTGGGGAGGGTAATACTTGAGCTATCATCATTAACGAGCGTCGCTAAAGCGGGACTCCCACTTGGAGTTGGAGCCTCGAGTCGTGGCGAGCTGGCGCGAGCTTGAACTCGCGTAAACTCGCATGAACTCGCTTGAAATTTACTTATTTTTTATGATATTTGCATGAATGATCTACGACGCAACATCGAGTTTCCTACATGAATGTACGAGTAAACCGAGCGCGATACGAGTCACGCGAGGTCGGTATGAGTGGCGATGCCATGTGTACGACTTGTACTGATCTACCAACGAGTTATCAAGCTCTTCTAACGAATAAAAAGAGTTTGCTACGAGTCATATGCGAATAAGGGGCGGGAAATGCATAATTTTGGCGCTCTCCAAAGCCGCAAGTCCCCGTACTCGATCTAAACTCGCGTTAATCTCGTGGGCAACTCGGCATGACTCGCAGCACGATCGTCGTGCTCGTACTCAAGTCTTGGACACTCGAATGGTATTCGGTACACTTAAGTATAATTAAGTATAATTAAGTATAATTCAAGAAGGTGGCGAGTTGCTACGAGTTCTGAAGAGTGCAGCGCGAGCTTGTTAGAGTAATGCGAGTATAATTACGAGTGTAACTGGTCGCGACTTCGAGGAGAGTCTTGGAATGTTGTAAAGGGTGACGCAGAGCCATACCGAGTTGTCCAGAGTTACAGGAAGAGCTTTTCGCGAGTTATTGCGAGTGCCTCTTTGAGGTATCTCACCACGACTCGCCATAACTCGCTAATACAACTCGGCTAAAGCAGGGCTCCCAATTAGCCGAGTTGTATTAGCGAGTTAAGGCGAGTTGTGGTGAGTTGCCTCAAAGAGGCACTCGCAACAACTCGCGAAAGTTTTTCTTGTAACTCGGGATAACTCGCGACAACTCGGTATGGCTCGGCGTAACTCTTTACAACATTCCACGACTCTCCTTGAAGTCGCGAGCAGTTCCAAATTTTGAACATGTTCAAGTAATGCGAGTATATTACGAGTATCAGCGAGTTCAACTCGTAATATACTCGCATTACTCATAACAAGCTCGTGCTGCACTCTTCATAAGGTGGCGAGTTGCTACGAGTTATGAAGAGTGCAGCGCGAGCTTATTACGAGTAATGCGAGTATATTACGAGTGTAGGCGAGTTCACCTCGAGTTACAACGAATCGGCAAAAATTGTGAACATGTTCAAAGTTTTCACTGATTCGTTGTTACTCGAGGTGAATTCGTTGTTATTCGAGGTGAACTCGCTGACACTCGTAATATACTCGCATTACTCATAACAAGCTCGTGCTGCACTCTTCATAAGGTGACGAGTTGCTACGAGTTATGAAGAGTGCAGCGCGAGCTTGTTACGAGTAATGCGAGTATATTACGAGTGTAGGCGAGTTCACCTCGAGTTACAACGAATCGGCGAAAATTTTGGAACGGCTCTCGACTTCGAGGAGAGTCGTGGAATGTTGTAAAGAGTTAGGATATTGATCACGGACTAATTGTCGCGGAAACATATGCTGTAGAACCCCCCCCCCCCCCCCCCCACCCCCCACTCCATCCATTAAGAATGGTCTCGTTGCACCCCTGATCATCGTTTTAAAGTCTGAAATCGTCCATACCTTGCTTTATCTGCATTGGTGTCACCATAGAGATTTCCTTTTCTGCCCAGATACCTCACTATGGAGTCACTGCCAATAAGCTTTAAACCGTCCATCTCTAGCAGCGGTAGTTGTCCAAATAACAGTTTCCCATCTTCAAATAAACACGGTTGAATATGGATGAGTTATGGATATGCTAAGTAGCCTCTTTTTACTTTTCTGATGAGCTATCATCGGAAAATTCGACAATACGAAGAAGAATCGATCGGTCAGGAATGCGGATTGCAATACACTGAGAAGTATAAAGTCGGTTAGATAATAATCATTCAAACTATCACCAAACTTCAAGCTTAACAAGTTATAAGAGTAATCTTTGATAGGTTATCATATGATTGTTTATTCACCTTTCATTCTGTCTAATGACAGCTGTCATGAATTATAGCATTTAAATTGGCAGCATATTTCGAATTGATTGAAACTTTTTTGTTTTAATTTCACCTTTGATCATCTGGAGAAATGGCTCTCTCGTCCTAAGGTTGGTTTCATCAAACTGCATAAATAAACATAGTGAAATACATGTAGTATTATTATTGTTATTATTATTATCATTATTATTATTATTATCTTCATCATCATTGTCATTATTATAACTATTCCGCAAAACAGGATCAAATCCGTTTTGTTTTTTCTTGAAAGACTTTGATTGAACAAAATGCAATTATAAATTCTACCAAGTGCAACATTGTATCCTACTCTATTGTTCTACTCTCGAAGTGTTTTCCTAATGAGTCTCGTTGTGCCCAGTATAGCGGCCCTAGCTTCTGCAGGTCATGGACGCAGTGGCGGATTCAGGGGGGGGGGGCACAGGGGGCATGTGCCCTCCCCCCCCCTCCAGTAAAAAAAAAAGGGGGGAGGGGAAGGGGAAAGGGGAAGGGGGAAAAGGGGGAAGGGGGGAAAAGAAAAAGGGAGAAAAGGTGAAAACGAAGGGGGAAGAAAAAGGATGGGGGAAGAAAAAGGATGGGGAAAGAAAAAGGAGGGGAAAAAGAAAGAAAAGGGAAGAGAGAAAGAAGAAGAAAAGAGGGAGGAGAGGAAAGGTGAGAGGAGAAAAAGGAGGGGAAAGGAACAAAGGGAAAGAGAGAGAGAGAGAGAGGAGAGAAAGGCGGAAAGGGAAGAAAGGGAGGAAATGAGAATAATGAGAAGGGAAAAGAAAGAAAGGGGGATGATATTATAAGAAGATGGGTTTTTTTACCAGGAAAGGGGCGGGGGGCGAGTAGCCCCCCCCCCAAAAAAAAAAAAAAGCAAAACAAAAAAAAAGCACAAGAACAAAAAAAAAGAGGTGGAAAAAAGGGTGGAAAGAGTTTAAGGAGAAAGGAAAAAAAGAAAAGAAAGATAATTAAACAACGATAGAAGAGAGGTGCGAGAGCATGAGGAATTACATTTCTTTTAAAAGAATAATGGGATAACAACCAGGGGCATCGATAAGGGGGGGGGGTGTGACATCCCCCACCTGTCACGACATTGTCGGTAAAAATTGCGCTGCGGTCGGGAAAATTGAGAAAAGGGGGAGGGGAAAGAAAAGGAAAAAAGAAAAGGAAAAAAAGGAAAGAGGAGAGAAGAAAGAAAGAGAAAAAGAGGAAAGGAAGGAAAAGAAAGAAAAGAAAGGAAAGAAAAAAAAAGAAGAGAAAAAGTAAACCAAAGAAACAGGGGATGAACGAGAGGAGAGAGAGAGAGACGGGGTAAGAGCCTGAGAGGAGAGGGATGGGAGTATGAAAGGAAGAAAGGGGGAAAGACGGTGGAGAGAAAAGGGGGAAAAGGAGAATAATGAGAAAGAAAAAGAAAAAAAGGGGGATGATGTTATATATCAATGTTTTTTTTTACCCGGAAAGGGGCGGGGGCGCGATTTTGCAGTGTGCACAATATGGGGTCCCTCTTGCCAGGTGTAAAGCCCCCCCCCCCCCCCCAAAAAAAAAGAGTTAAAACCTGTCAGGATATTGTCGGTAAAATTGCGCTGCTGTCTGGAAAAATGAGAAAGGGGGAATGAGAAGGAAAGGGAAAGAAAAGAAGAAAAGAAAAGGAAAAGAAACAGTACAGCGAATCGTCTTCTTTCTCTAATAATTTCATGAAACGTCAAAGCTTCCGAGCTTCGCGCGGGAGGGGGAAGCTGAATTCAGACAAGGATTAAGAGTCGAAAACAGTACAACGAATTGTCTTCTTTATCTAATAATCGATTGAAACGTCGAAACTTCCGCGCTTTGCGCGGGAGGGGAGGGGGGCTATAATTCAGACAAGGATTAAGAGTAACGAACGGTACAACGAATTGTCTTCTTTCTCCAATAATTTATTGAATCGTCAAAGCTTCCTTTAGACAAGGATTAAGAGTCGGAACAGTACCACGAATCGCCTTTTTTTCTCTAATAATTTAACGAAATGTCTAGGAGGGGGCAACTGAATTCAGACTAGGATTAAGAGTCGAAAACGGTACAACGAATCGTCTTCTTACTCTAATTATTTAATGAAGTGCACAGAGGGGGGGGGGGACTGAAAAATAACTTAGTTCCTGCCCCGGGTTTATAGGTGGGGGTCCTCGAGTAGGAAGCATTTGCAATTTCAGAACCACATTAGGCGCATTTTCAGGCAGTTCCTGGAGTAATATGACGTAAATTGCTTTCTCCTACCCCCTGCAAGAGTAGGGATTCTTTGCAATTGAGAACCACATTTGGCGCATTAATGTCCACCGGCACTTCCTTGAAAAAAACGAGGCCTTCTCATTGGTTAGAAGTTAGATAAATTGATCCGTCACGTCGCGAGACGTTGTATATGCTTCTTTGCTGCACAATGCACAAAGACGGTGGTCTGGAACTTCACCAGCAGCACTTGCAAAAATTATCTCGCGTGTATTGAGGGGGGGGGGGGGTGTAAAGGCCACCGATTACCGACAAAACTAGCCACCAATTACCGACAAATATATTAATGCCAATGTTCCAATGTCTACAAATTTAACCCTGTAAACCCGGGGTCAGGAACTAAGTTATTTTTCAGTTTCCCCCTCCCGCGCGAAAGCTTTGACACTTCATTTAATTATTGGAGAAAAAAGACATACGTTGTACCGTGTCCTTGTCTGAATTCAGTTTTTCCCCTCCCGTTCATTAAATTATTACTCTTAGGGTTACTCTTAATCCTTGTCTGAATTCAGTTTCCCCCCTTCCACTCGAAGCGCGGAAGTTTTGACGTTTCATTAAATTATTAGAGAAAGAAGACGATTTTTGTACCGTTCTCTACATTTTAATCCTTGTCTGAATTCAGTTTCCCCCTCCCGCGCGAAGCGCGGAAGCTTTGACGTTTCATGATTACTCTTAATCCTTGTCTGAATTCAGTTTTCCCCTTCCGCTCGAAGCGCGGGAGCTTTGACGTTTCATTACCATATTAGAGAAAGAAGAAGATTGGTTGTGCCGACTCTTAATCATTGTCTGAATTTTCAAAAATGTTTTTTTGTCCGATAAAAAGTCAAAGTTCGTATGGGAAAAAAATTGCTGGCCGACCGACATAATACATCTCACCGACTTCAAACTTCTACATTGATATAGCACACGAGGATCGAGCAGGATACTAACACAGCGGACCCGACACAGCAACATCATTATCTATGCGTATCTTTCTCCCCCCCCCCCCCCTCGACTTGGTGACTCCTTCCAACACCCCTCTCTTTCATACTCCCACCCCTCTTCTCTCAGGCTCTTACCCCGTCTCTCTCTCTCTCTCCTCTCGTTCATCCCCTGTTTCTTTTGTTTACTTTTTCTCTTCTTTTTTTCCTTTTCTTTCTTTCCTCTTTTTCTCTTTCTTTCTTCTCTCCTCTTTCCTTTTTTTCCTTTTCTTTTTTCCTTTTCTTTCCCCTCCCCCTTTTCTCAATTTTCCCGACCGCAGCGCAATTTTACCGACAATGTCGTGACAGATGGGGGATGTCACACCCCCCCCCCCCTTATCGATGCCCCTGGTTGTTATCCCATTATTCTTTTAAAAGAAATGTAATTCCTCATGCTCTCGCACCTCTCTTTTATCGTTGTTTAATTATCTTTCTTATCTTTTTTTCCTTTCTCCTTAAACTCTTTCCACCCTTTTTTCCACCTCTTTTTTTTTGTTCTTGTGCTTTTTTTTTTTTGGGGGGGGGGGGGGCTACACGCCCCCCGCCCCTTTCCTGGTAAAAAAAACCATCTTCTTATAATATCATCCCCCTTTCTTTCTTTTCCCTTCTCATTATTCTCATTTTCCGCCTCATTTCTCTCCTCTCTCTTCCCCTTTCTTCCTTTCCCCCTCCTTTTTCCTCTCTCCCCTTTTCTCTCCTACCTCTTTTCTTCTTCTTTCTCTCTTCTCTTTTCTTTCTTTTCCCCCTCCCTTTTCTCCTTTTTTCTCCCCCCCCCTTTTTTACCAGGGGGGGGGGGGGGCATGGCACGTGCCCCATGTGCTCCCCTGAATCCGCCACTGCAATGATACCACATTCAGTTCAAGTATATCATGCTTTCATTAACCTGGGTAATCGTTTGCAGCCGGTGATCGCATAGATGTGGGCAATTTACATTTCCACGATCTCGAAGTATATCTGTCAATGGATTATGTAGCAATAGCAAGTACATGTCGGCTGATAGCTGATATAGGCCTACTCTGTTTGAGCAAGTACACGGGGCATCTTGAAACCAACTCTCATATCCCTGCTGAAACCAAACGCATTCAGTGTTTCAGGTTTTTAACTCGTTTTAGTTCAGATATGAGGTCTTATAGCCTGATCGTTTCTACTCTGACTTCGTCTTCTCTATCATTGCGTTGTGATTGGTAATATATCATCTCTATCATATCCTAGAGATATGATAGAGATGATGCTTGCAGGTCGATTCCCCGGGGGGGGGGGGGGTACTCACGTATATTGGGTATACGGGGATGTGCCGCTCGGAAGGGTAACTTTTTCAGGAAAGATCCTTAGACATGGGTCCCCTTTTCATCAAAAAAATCCTTAGACATGGGTCCCTTTTTTTCATTTATTCCTTTCCCCTCTTTTCTCCCTCATTTTCTCCGGGATTTTGGGATTTGCTCCTACATTGCAAATGCCTAAATCTCTCCCATCTCTAAATAAATGAATCCTTCGGTGATTTCATTTCCAGTGTACGAGGTGTACGCACTGACCTCTAATACTAGTCCGTACGTAGCTCGTAAACTCAACTACTCCCGGGGTACCACATATATCAGGACCCCATGGGCTCTATACCGGGTACTCATATGGCATAATGCGCGCTAGGTATGGTATCCGCCCGTATAGGGGTCGTACCCCCAGAAACTTGTAGCGCTTCTCGATCTCACGCTGAAAATGATATGATCATCAGCTATACCCTGCGTACCCTCTGTCCAGCAGCCGGGCAGCAGCGGGCTCAAGCAGGGAGCTATATAGCCAATGCTTGAGAGCTCGTGTACGGGTACGTTAATTAAAACAGGAAAAGTCCTTCAATTAAAACAGATGCTAGAGGTGCTAGCACAGTATAATTATGTTGCATGGTGTTTGCTATAATTATGTTTAAGTCCTTCAATAAAAACTATCCTTCTTTGCTATAATTATGTTAAGTCCTTCAATTAAAACAGATGCTAGAGGTGCTAGCACAGTATGTTGCATGGTGTTTGCTATAATTATGTGTTTGTATAATTATGTTGCATGGTGTTTGCTATATAGCCAATGCTTGAGAGCTCGTGTACGGGTACGTTAATTAAAACAGGAAAAGTCCTTCAATTAAAACAGATGCTAGAGGTGCTAGCACAGTATAATTATGTTGCATGGTGTTTTCATCTTTATGTGTGTAAACTACTTGTAAACTACATATAGTATGGTACAGTTTACTAATAAAGAATTTTATCGAGAAACTGCAAAATTATTGGCCATTCATATTACACACATAGGTGCATTACGGTACTATCCTGGCTGTGTATTAAAAGCTGTGCTATTGATTCTCAACATTTCAAACACCACTGTATAAAACTCAACCAATTTCACTAAAAATCGATACTTTAGTGACAATTGATAAGATCTAAATAGCAGTAAAATACATTTTTTCAACTTTCCGATGTTAGAAAGAATAATTAAAAAAATCAAATTGTGAGTCCACTGTCGAACTTGCCAATCAGCCGTATCGTTATGATTGTGTGCATCTCTGTGTTATGAGTGTATTGACTATTCATGTATTTAAATGCTGCCTATTAACGCGTAGTGCAGTGCTAAAGGTCAATATGCATTAGCGTTGACTCTCCATATGCTTTGCTGGAGTGTATTATTACAGCTTAAAAAATGTAATATTTGAAGTTTGAAATCCTTAGACATGGGTCCATTTTTCACAAAAAATCCTTAGACATGGGTACCTATTTCAGCAAAAGGACCCTTGGATGTGGGTATGGGTTCGGAGGTCTCAGCCGCACACCCCCGTCCGACTATAATCTGAGTACCCCCCCCCCCCCCCGGGGTCGATTCATTTCAATTTGTCGATCAGCTCCTAGATCGAAGCTTCCCCATGCCTCGAAATGAAGGCGGGGGGGGGGGGGCAGCTAGGAGGGGGAGTATATGCGACAATCTACGTGTAATTTGAGCCAAGAATGGGTACACAGTATTATCAGTATATACTGCAGCAATTCCTACCTCGATTCCTGCCGCTGCACAAGTCAGCCGTGTCATCTCTGCCTTGCCCCTGCCTTTAAAGTAATACAACCTCGGCTTCTGCTGTTCAGCCATCTTTCCTTCTTTAACACGAGTAGTGCGAGCTCAAAACCACGAACTTGACAATGATACACCGTTGCTGCTGAATGCGATATGTCTTACACGTGAACAGAATACAACTATACATTCACCTTATACCTGTATTATAGTCATTTAGGCATACCTGTACACACGGTGGATCAAAGTGCGCCTGGAAAGTGCGTACACAAATAAATAGATTGACGGTCGCGACGATTTGGCATTTACACAGCGGTGATCGAATAAGTTAATTTATCTATGGGATCTATAATATCAACCGTGGAATTTTGTTGTCTGCAGGCTGAAGTTGAGTGAATCGTACGGTATTACTACGACTATTATGAGCTGTAGGTCCACACTACGACTATAGAGCTGTAGGTCAACACTAGTGACACTACGACTATTATGATCCACACTATTTGCAATCGATTGATTGATTGATTGATTTTTATTCGACAAGCTTCCAACATACAACAATATACAATAATAACAGATCAAAAATAAGTCAGCTTGAACAGGATAACCCACGAAAGCTCGAGAGCTTATTTCCAGTGGGGTCCCTTACAGACATGTATACAATTAATAAATTAAAATAGTAATATTTACAGACAGATAAGAAAATTAAAAGAACTACTTATTAAAGATAATAATAACAACATTAAACTGATGATAGAAATGATATTAAGTACAAGAAGAAAAAGAAGAAGGAGAAGAAGAAAAAGAGGAGAAGGAAGAAGAGGAAAATAATGATGAATTTGTAGAATTTCTATAACGTACGAAAACATAAGTATATACAACATGAAAAAGTATGAACCGACAGAAGAATAACAATTTCAATCATAATTATAACATGTCATTCACTTCTCTTCTCTGACTGTCAAGTATTAGGTATTCCTTTAATTTCCTCTTAAAATGATCATAGTTTCCTATTTCTTTTACACCATTGGGAAGGGAATTCCAATGTTTTATGGCATTGTAATAAAACGAATTTCCAATACTAGGCCTACCTACTCTTTCTGGTAAGTTAAAGTTGAATCGTCTATTTCTTGTATTATAATCATGTACGTCAGTAACAAGATCGAAGTTGGATCGAATATAATGATTCGACCTAGTATGATATATTTTATGCACGTGATGCAATGCGAGTTGTTTTGATCTTTGGTCGACTTCAAGAAAACCAGCTTTAGAAAGTTCGCTATAGCCAACATGAGTTCTTGGACCAGAACAGTTGATAAATCTCACCATTTTGTTCTGTATAATCTTCAACTTCTTTTGATCTGACTTGTTTATGTTACTGTACCATGCAGGGTTAGCATAGTCAAATAAACATTGAATAAGAGCAAAACAGAGTGTACGTCTTGCTTTTAAATCCATACAACTTTGATATCTGTACAAAAATTTCAGACGAGAATTTGCTTTTTTTACAACTGATTCTACTAAAGATGAAAATGAAATTGCGCTAGCCAACTCAATGCCTAAATACTTCACAGACTCTTTTCTCTTGATTGCTTGATTATTGTGTCTCACTTTGAATTCAAATGACTTTTTAGAACTACTTTTAGAACAAAATAAAATGCTTTCTGTTTTTCCCAAGTGTAAAGAAAGCTTATTATCAGTCATCCAATCGACACACGTAGACAGCTGTTCACTGAGCTTTTCCTCAATATATTTAGGATCAGGATTTGAATAGAGTAGTACGCTGTCATCTGCGTACAATAATAGTTTGAAGTCTTTTATACAAGTACACATATCATTTATATAACTTGAAAATAGAATTGGGCCTAAAATACTTCCCTGAGGAACACCGCATGTTATAGGCATTAGTTTGGAACGAATATCATGAATGGCCACTACTTGGTGCCGATTAGATAAGTAGGATCTGAACCAATCTAAACTTGCCTTATCAAAACCCATTAGTTGTAACTTCTTCAATAAGACGCAATGATTAACTGTATCAAAAGCTTTTTGCAGATCAAGGAGCACCATACCAACAAAGCGCCCTTGGGAAGTTTCTCTCCTCAAATAATCAGTCAAATGAATTAGACATGTTTCAGTCGAATAATCATGTCGAAAACCAGATTGAAATTCATAAATTATATCATTTTCTTTGAAGTATCTTTCAATTTGAACACAGACCGATTTTTCTAGAATCTTTGATGCTACGCTTAAAACACTAATAGGTCTATAGTTGCTAACATCAGTTTTATCTTTCTTTTTATAAAGTGGAGTCACTTTTGCTATTTTCATATCTTCTGGAAAAGTACTCGTCAAGATAGATAGGTTCATTAAGTAACTTAGAGGCTTAAATAAAACCTTCGCACCATCTTTTAGAAATTTAGCTGGAATCAAGTCTAACCCAGTACTTTTTGATACATTCAACTTACGTAACTCTTTGAAAACAAATTGTTCACTGATTGGTAATAACTCGAAGCTGTTTTCACGTACACCTTTTCTTTCGTAAAAGTCACGAATACAACCATTGTCTGCGCTGAAAAAGTCTTTGGAAGGGGGGAGTTTGTCTACTAATTTGGCAGCCACATTTGTGAAATGAGAATTGAATTCATCAGCGATGGCCATCTTATCATGACATAATTCCCCATCAATTTTAATGACAGATTCTTGTTCTTTTCGCTTCTTATTTTTCAATCCTAAGCTTTTTAGATTCTGCCAAAGTTTTTTCGAATCTTGTTTATTTTCTTCTATCTTGTTTTGTAAGTAATCGAGTTTAGCCTTTTTCACCTCTCTTTGGACCATATTTCTTAATACTCTGTATCTTTTATAGAGCTTCTCATCTTTTGCTCTTTTCCTCCATTTTTTGTATACTATATTTCTCTCTTGAATTAGGGAAAGAATATCTTTAGTCACCCAAATGACTAAAGATTGCAACTCAACTTTCTTGCAACGCCCCACTAGCTAGTCTTCTAAATTTCCTAGGATTTTGTTAGGATTAAAGTTTTAACAATTAAAAAAAGATAACTAGATCTAGCTTGTATCCCCCCCCCCTCTCTCTCTCTCTCTCTCTTACTAATGGGGTGTTGCAAACAAGTTGAGTTGCGATCAATTGCAAATTTGCAATTAATCGCAAGACTTACGCTTGATTTTGGGTGTTTGCAATAATTGATTGAAACTTTCTTGCAACGCCCCATTAGACTGACAATAATATTCTATAATTTGTATTTACTGTACTAAAATGTTTAATAAGATAAATGAATAAACGCACGTGTAGTTTCCTCGGTTACAAAAATACATCGTGATTCACAATTATATCATGCACACACAACTAATTCCCAGCATCTTCCCAGGTAGTTAGTCAGATTGAATTGAATTGAATTGAAATTTATTGTTCCTTTCAGGAAAAAGAATTTTCACTGGTTTTACAGCCATTGTACTATGTACATAATACCAGAAGAAATACATAATACAATAATAACAAACGTACATCGTCACAAACATAATAATCATCAATAGTGATCTGTCAGTTTATGACAGGTTCAGTGACCCAATCAAAATTTTATATCACATATGGCTCCGGTTAGTCTCATTTCACAACGCCCCCTATCGTCAGAGCATGATCTGAGTCGGCAGCCTAACATGTTAGCCGATGGACGTTTTTTTAAAAAATCGTTAAAAATTCATTTTTTGTTTAAACGAAAAGCACATCCACCCCGACGTACGTTATCACTAGCTCTTTCATTGGAGCCCTCATGTCTCATTGACTTTTGAAAGTTCACCCACCGTAATTTTTTCAAAATAGGTTGCAAGCTCGTCATTGCCTATAATACACATGTGAAACAAGTCTAACTTTGGACTCAGTTTACCAAGCGATTTGAAGATTATAGGTCGAGCACACGAAACATAAAAAGCATGAATTATCATAGATCACTTCTGCCTATTTCATTATGTCCATTTCATCCAACCCCCCACCGTAATTTTTCCATTTAGTAAAAGCAAACATTTTGCCGAGTTTAGCAAAAACATGAATATTCATGAACGGTCAGACAATACAGCCTTTATAGTACGTAACGTATAGTGAATGGAATGGGCGATGATCCGTTCAGGAGGCAGAGGTCAGTGGTTTGTGCTGGCAATGTTCAAGCGAGCGAAAATGAGACAATCGGAGCAATATGAGTGTCTCTCCAAGTTCCTCGGTCTTGAGCCATCCGTTTCAGCGTTTCATACCCTGTTGCTCCACATTCTGTGATTAAATCCTCTAGAAAGCCTTTACGAGGTCTTCCCCTCTTCTTCTTTCCATGAATACGACCTAATAACATTCTGAAAATGATTGTTACATTGGAAATGGAACAATATATACAATGGACATTGATTGCAGTATAACGTGAACTGCATCTATGTTACCATTTCAAGTGAAAATTTGAACCTTAAGCTTACTATGTGTTTATTTGAAAATGTAGGTAAGTTAAGTATTATGAGCCCTAACAAAAATTAAATTCAAGAAACAAATAATAAGTTGAGACCAGTATTCACGGTTGAGTTCCAGACCTCCGGGCTTGTGCGTTAAAGAGGTGAATGGCGTTGTGGACAAAATATTGCCTGAAACGGGTTTTCTGTGTGCGCGGTGCGCACAGACGCATACCTGAACGGTTAAATTTAGAGTTCTCGTTGAGTGGGTGGGGTCCTGCATAACCTGTCTTAATTTAAATGAGACCCTCTCTCTCTCTTGGTACAGATTATTAAGGAGTGGCAAATTTATTCCTAGTATACGTTGAACTATTTTCCTGGGATGATTGAGTTTCTTCTGATCAATTGTTGTTGCATTAGCAAAGTAGCACACTATGTTGTACGTCAGAACACTCTGGATTAGGGACTTGTAGAAAGAAAAAAACTTTGTCTAGGCCTATACCATTAGCTTTCTTAAGGCCCTTACAAAATATAGCCTCTAATTTGCCTTCTCTTGAATTAATTGAGCATTTTTTGACCAGTCTAGTGAATTGATTATGGTCGTACCTAGATACTGTCTTATATTCTTGTACTTGCTCTAGTATACATCTTCACCGTGAACGGAAATTGTTCTACGTTCAGTATAGCATTTCGTCGGAAATCTATTATCAGCTCCTTTGTTTTGGATAAATTTACTTTAAGAAAGTGATCGTCACACCATTTTACAAAGTGATCTATCGTCGTAGTATATGATTCTGAGTCAGAACTCAGAAGCAAGGTAACCGGTAATGACTGTGCCATCTGCGTATTTTATGATGCTACACTCGCTTGAGGAACATCGGCAATCACTGGTGTACAGAGAGAAAAGTACAGGAGAAAGAACGCATCCTTGAGGTAGTCTGTGTTCAGAATTCTCATACTAGATTCAACATTACCCATTATCGCTTCCTGTGGTCGATTGCTAAGGCATGGTCTCAAACAAATTTGTTTATTCTTTACAAAATATAATTATATTACTCACAAAGCTTGAAAATTAGCCATTGGAATGGTCTGATAATTACCCCCCCCCCCCCCCTACTCCCACGCCGTTCTCCTCCTTTTCGTCGTAGTCGCTTTTAGCTGGATGATCCCCAAGCAAGAGTTGATGTGTTTTTTTTAAAGTCTTTTCAATTGAGTTATTTGCATTGGATCCCTTTGGTTTAATCCCTAGATCGCAGGACCCCCTCCCCCGGGCCCCCAACTGTGGTTGTTTAGCTGGATGATCACCAAGCAAGAGTCGCCTTGACGTCGATGATCACCACGCAAGAGTCGTTTTGACGTCGCTGATGTATTCTTTGGTGGGAACTGGACTCCTTCTCGAGCTAGTCACGTATTCTGAGATACCAGGCTGACTGGCGATGAAGTCAACAAATGCCTGCACAGTGTAAGAAAACAGCTTTGTGAAACATCAACAAAGAAAAATATAATTTTTGTTGGCGCCTTATAAAATATGTACTATGAAATACCAGATTGAATCGGTATCAGATCACCAAAAGTCTGCACAAATCAATACAAGTTTTAAGAACATCATGAAGATCTCTTGATAGAAAATATTTGCCCGTCTGGTAAAATTCAGACCCCCCCCCCCCCCCCCCCCCCCTCTATTTCCTTTTCAGTATATTCTAGGTAAGCTCACTTACCGCGCATTTTGGATATCCTTGAAGCACTGAGGCAAGTTTTGGGTAGGGCGAGTCAGTGATGTGTGTGAGGGAGTCAAAGGCAACGATATCTGCGATAGAAAGACGAGATCCAACGAGAAAACCGGAGCCATTCTCTGTCAGAGTCTGGATGGATTAGGAGAGAGAGGGGGTTGGAAAGGGGGAGAGGGGGTTGGAAAGGGGGAGAGAGGGGGTGCAAAGGGAGAGAGAGGGTGCAAAGGGTAAGAGAAAGGGAGAACCAGAGAGGGGAGAGCCAGACAGACAGAGCGAGAGAGAGAGAGAGAGAGGGGAGGGGGGGGGGTGGAGAAAAAGAGGGGGGTCGGTATAAATTATCATTATAAAACAAAATCGAGGGACATAATGACGGTTATACGGAGAGAATAGGACAATATTTTTTAAGAGCGTAACCGTAGAAAGGGTGAAAAGTGAATGGGGATATATATATAAAGAGAGAGAAAAATCAAGGAAAATGAAAAAACATAGAGATTCACGGAGCAAAGGACACGGGTTCATCTTCGATGAAAAATGGATATGATAGCAGATATATAAAACATATCAATCATTAATACATGTATAAATACATTTGTATACAGTGCGCCCCAGAAGAAACGAAACCGAGAATTGTCGATGTTTTATCATAACTTAGTCACATTTATAATCAATAAATGACACATATTTGGAAAGCTAATATCCTCCTCTTTCATTTGATGCAACTCATATGATGCATATTTCACGCATGAGTGATTAAAATGAATTTGAAGAGAGGAAACCAAAAAGTAATTTAGCGGTCGGTATCTGAATTTCAAAGAGGAAATCACATTTCTAAAAAGCTGAGTTTCTGCCCTTTCATATGGCACCTCAGTCAGGAAATATGAGCAAGGAATAACAAAGTTCTGTTTGTTTAAAGTAGTGCTTGCATTTTCATAATTTTGTCAAACGAATGCGTTTTCACTGGTTGCCTGCTGTAGCAACAAGCAGAATCGACAAAAGACCTAACTCCGTTTCGTTGACTATCAGCCATGCATGAAGTATTTCGTCTACGGCTGATTGTCAATTTTAATTATTTCAAGATGACAGAGCCACCGTCCTACCTTTTCGAATGCTGGGAGGTATTTGTCGTTAGCAAGCGTTAAGACTTTTCGTTCAATGATGTCCTCAGGATTCGGAGCGAAGAGGTAGCTTCCAAGGGCGCCGTCAAAAAAGTCCTTGGCACCCATCACAAGAATATCGATCCTGAAAAATTAAAATTCAAATCTATGATGATTTTTAATCAATGTTCAAAACTTACCGCCAAGGTAAAGTGTAAAATACTGAAAGGGCAATACATACTTTGCAATAAGTTGAAGCGTGTAAAAGAAAAAGAGACCGATACAAGACTGATCGACATTGGGGAGGGTAATACTTGAGCTATCATCATTAACGAGCGTCGCTAAAGCGGGACTCCCACTTAGAGTTGGAGCCTCGAGTTGTGGCGAGCTGGCGCGAGCTTGAACTCGCGTAAACTCGCATGAACTCGCTTGAAATGTACTTATTGTTTTATGATATTTGCATGAATGATCTACGACGCAACATCGAGTTTCCTACGATGAATGTACGAGTAAACCGAGCGCGATACGAGTCACGCGAGGTATGAGTGGTGATGCCATGTGTACGGCTTGTACCGATCTACCAACGAGTTATCAAGCTCTTCTAACGAATGATAAGAGTTTTCTACGAGTCATATGCGAATAAGGGGCGGGAAATGCATAATTTTGACGCTCTCCAAAGCCGCAAATCCGCGCACTCGATCTAAACTCGCGTTAATCTCGTGGGCAACTCGGCATGACTCGCAGCACGATCGTCGTGCTCGTACTCAAGGCTAGGAAACTCGAATAGTACTCGGTATACTTAAGTATAATTAAGTATAATTCAAGAAGGTGGCGAGTTGCTACGAGTTATGAAGAGTGAAGCGCGAGCTTGTTACGAGTAATGCGAGTATATTACGAGTGTAACTGGTCGCGACTTCGAGGAGAGTCTTGGAATGTTGTAAAGAGTGACGCCGAGCCATACCGAGTTGTCCCGAGTTACAAAAAGAGCTTTTCGCGAGAGTTATTGCGAGTGCCTCTTTCAGGTATCTCACCACGACTCGCCATTACTCGCTAATACAACTCGGCTAGAGCAGGGCTCCCACTTAGCCGAGTTTTATTAGCGAGTTAAGGCGAGTTGTGGCACTCGCAACAACTCGCGAAAGTTTTTCTTGAAACTCGGGATAACTCGCGACCACTCGGTATGGCTCGGCGTAACTCTTTACAGCATTCCACGACTCTCCTTGAAGTCGCGAGCAGTTACAAATTTTGAACATTTTCAAAATGTTCACTACTTCGTTATAACTCGAAGTGAACTCGCTTACATTCGTAATATACTCGCATTACTGGAAAACAAGCTCGCGCTGCACTCTTCATAAGGTGGCGAGTTGCTACGAGTTATGAAGAGTGCAGCGCGAGCTTGTTACGAGTAATGCGAGTAGATTTCAAGTGTAGGCGAGTTCACCTCGAGTTACAACGAATCGGCGAAAATTTTTAACGTGTTCACAATTTTGGAACTGCTCGCGACTTCGAGGAGAGTCGTGGAATGTTGTAAAGAGTTAGGATATTGATCAGGGACTAATTGCCGCGGAAGAATTTGCAGTACGACCCCCCCCCCCCCCTCCCCCCCCCCCCACCCACTCCACCCACTCCATCCATTAAGAATGGTCTCGTTGCGCCCCTGATCATTGTTTTAAAGTCTGAATCGTCCATACCTTGCTTTATCTGCATTGGTGTCACCATAGAGATTTCCTTTCCTGCCAAGGTACCTCACTATGGAGTCACTGCCAATAAGCTTCAAACCGTCCATCTCTAGCAGCGGTAGTTGTCCAAATAACAGTTTCCCATCTTCAAATAAACACGGTTGAATATGGATAAGTTATGGATTTGCTAAGTAGCATCTTTTTACTTTTCTGATGTGCTATCATCTGAAACACGGTCTACATCAATCATAATCTTTTCATGCCAAATAAATTCGACAATATGAAGAAGAATCGATGGGTCAAGAATGCGGATTGCAATACAATGAGAAGTATAAAGTCGATTAGATAATAATCATTCAAACCATCACCAACAAGCATAACAAGTAATAAGAGTAATCTTTGATAGTTTATCATATAATCGTTTATTCGCCTTTCATTCTGTATAATGACAGCTGTCATGAATGATATTATCAGTTAAATTGCGTAAAAACATGCAGCATATTTCGAATTGATTAAAACTTTTTGTTATTAATTTCACCTTTGATCATCTGGAGAAATGGTTCTCTCGTCCTAAGGTTGGTTTCATCAAACTGCATGAATAAACAAAGTGAAATACATGTAGTATCATTATTATTATCATTATTATTATCATCATCATTGTCATTTTTATAACTATTCCACAAAACAGGATCAAGTCCGTTTTGTTTTTTTCTTGAAAGCCTTTGATTGAATCAGACACAATTATAAGTTCTATCACGTTCAACTTTGTTTCCTACTCAGGGGCGTCGCTAGACCTTTTTCAGAGCGGGGGGGGGGGGGGGGCGAGGGGTGTAGAGGCCACCGATTACCTACAAAACTAGCCACCAATTACCGACAAATAATGCCAATGTCCCAATATCTACAAAATACAAATTTAACACTATAAACCCGGTTCCTGCAGGGGCTAAATAATTTTTTCAGTTTTCCCCCTCCCGCGCGAAGCGCGGCAGCTTTGACATTTCATTAAATTATTAGAGAAAGAAGACGATTCGTTGTACCGTTCCCGACTCTTAATTTTTGTTTCGCCCCTCTCGCGCGAAGCGCAGAAGCTATGACGTTTCATTCAATTATTAGAGAAAGAAGACGATTCGTAGTGTACCGTTCCCGACTCTTAAATTTTGTTTCGCCCTTCTCGCGCGAAGCGCAGAAGCTTTGACGTTTCATTCAATTATTAGAGAAAGAAGACGATTCGTCGAACTGTTTTCGACTCTTAATCCTTGTCTGAATTTAGTTTCCCCCTCCCGCGCAAGGCTCGGTAACTTTTACATTTCATTGAATTATTAGGGAAAAAAAACGATTTGTTGTACCGTTCCCTACTCTTAATTCTTGTTTCGCCCCTCCCGCGGAAGCTTTGACATTTCATTAAATTATTAGAGAAACCTTGTCTGAGTTCAGTAGCCCCCTCCCGCGCAAAGCGCGAAAACTTTGACGTTTCATTGAATTATTACTCTTAATCCTTGTCTGAATTCAGTTCCCCCTGCCCCCTCTCCCCCCCCCCCCCCCCCTCCTGCGCGAAGCACGGAAGTTTTGACGTTTCATTAAATTATTAGAAAAAAGAATACGATTCTTTGTACTGTTTTCGACTCTTAATCCTTGTCTGAATTCAGATCGCAACCCCCCCCCCCTCCCGCACGAAGCGCGGAAGCTTTGACGTTTCATTGAATTATTGAAGAAAGAAGACGATTCGCTGTGCCGACTCTTAATCATTGGCCGACCGACCGACATAATACATCTTAATGATCTTACCGACTTCAAACTTCTGCATTGACATAGTACATGAGGATCGAGCAAGAATACCGACACATCGGACCCGACACAGGAACATAATTATCTATGCGTATCTTTATTGCCCCCTCGACGTGGTGACTCCACCCCTCTTCTTTCAGGCTCTAATTACCCCCACTCTCTCTCCTCTCTTTCATCCCCCGTTTCTTTTGTTTCCTTTTTCTCTTCTTTTTTCCTGTTCTTTCTTTCACTTCCATTCCTCTCTTTCCTTTCTTTCTTCTCTTCTCTTTTCTTTCCTGTCCTTTTCTCTTTTACTTTTCTTTCCCTTTCATTTTCCCCTCCCCCTTCTAATTTTTCCCCGACAGCAGCGCAATTTTACCGACAATATCCGACAATATACTGGCAAGAGGGAACCCATATTATGCACACTGCAAAATTGTGTGCCCCCCGCCCCTTTCCCGGTAAAAAAACACCTTTTTATAATGTCTTCCCACTTTATTTCTTTTCCCTTCTCATTATTCTCCCTTTTTCCCCTTTTCTCTCCTTCCGTCTTTCCCCCTTTCTTCCCCTTTCTTCCTTTCCCCTCCTTTTTCTTCTCTCTCCTTTTCTCTCCTCCCTCTTTTCTTCTTCTTTCTCTCTTCTCTTTCTTTTCCTTTCCCCCTTCCCCCCTTTTTTTACGGGGGGGGGGGGGGGGCATGTGCCCCATGTGCCCCCCCTGAATCCCCCACTACAATGATACCACAACCAGTTCAAGTATATATTGCTTTCATCCTGGGTAATCGTTTGCAGCCGATGATCGCATGGATGTGGGCATTTTCACGATCTCGTAGTATATCTGCCAATGGATATGTAGCAATAGCAAGTACATGACGGCTGATATAGGCCCTACTCTGTTTGAGCCCTACTATGTATAACCAAACGCATCAGTGTTTCAGGTTTTTAATAACTTGTTTTAGTTCAGATATCGAGGTCTGAGCCTTCGTTTATACTCTGACTTTGTCTTCTTTATTGCGTTGTGGGTGATGATATATCTCTATCATATCCTAGAGATATGATAGAGATGATGCTTGTAGGTCGATTCATTTGTCAGCTCCTAGATTGAAGCTTCCCGATCCCCATCCCTCGAAATGAAGGCAAAGAGGGGGTGGATATGTATATGCGATAATTTGCGTGTAATTTGAGCCAAGAATGAGTACAACCTTTTACTCGCACAACCTTTTAAATGCACCAACAAGCATGCACTGCAAATGAGCACCAAAGTTTATCCTCAGCACTACATCCTGACTTATGGATCCTGCTGAGTATCGTAGTAGAAGTACGTAGAAGTAGAAGTATATCATACCTCAATACCTGCGGCTGCACAGGTCAGCCGTGTCATCTCTGCCTTGCCCCTTCCTTTAAAGTAATACAACCTCGGCTTCTGCTGTTCAGCCATCTTTCTTTCTCGATCACGAGTAGAGCGAGCTCAAAACCACGAACTTAATACAATGCACCGTTGCTGCTGAATGCGATATGTCTTACACGTGAACAGAATACAACTATACATTCACCTGTATAGTCATTTAGGCATACCTGTACACACGCATACGCTGGATCAAAGTGCGCCCGGAAAGTGCGTACACAAATAAATAGATTGACGGTCGCGACGATTTGGTATTTACACAGCGGTGATCGAATAAGTTAATTTATCTATGGGATCTATAATATGAACCGTGGAATTTTGTTGTCTGCAGGCTGAAGTTGAGTGAATCGTACGGTATTATTGCGACTATTATGAGATGTATGTCCACACTAAAACTAGAGCTGTAGGTCCACACTAGTGACACTACGACTATTCAGTGGCGGATCTAGGGGGGGGGGGGTTGGGGGGTTGCAACCCCCCAAAAAAAAATTCCGGGGACCATTTTTTTAAATCTTATCGCAAGAAAACGCCATTTTCACACACAGATTTTCAAAAATTTTCCCTACTGTGGGAGGGGGGACAGCCCCCTCCCACACCCTCCCCCCTCGCTCGCTCCGCTCGCTTGGACTCGGTCGCTACGCTCCCTCGCATACCACCCCAACCCCCCCCTTTATAAAAAGCTGGATCCGCCCCTGCTATTATGAGCTGTAGGTCCACACTATTTGCAATCGATTGCAACTCAACTTTCTTGCAACGCCCCACTAGTCTCCTAAATTTCCTAGGATTTTGTTAGGATTAAAGTTTTAACAATTATTAAGATTACTAGATCCAGCCTCCCCCCCCCTCTCCCTCCCCCCCCCCCCCTCTCCCTCTCTCTCTCTCTCTCTCTCTCTCTATGGGGGTGTTGAAAACAAGTTGAGTTGCGATCAATTGCAAATTTGCAATTAATCGCAAGACTTCGCAATTGATTGAAAATTTCTTGCAACGCCCGATAAGACTGACAATTATATTCTACAATATGTATTTATTACCGTACTAAAATGTTTAATAAGATGAATGAATAAACGCACGTGTTGTTTACTCGGTTACAAAAATACATCGTGATTCACAATTGGTATTTCATGCACACACAAAATTCCCATCTTCCCAGGTAGTTAGTCAGATTGAATTGAATTGAATTGAAATTTATTGTCCCTTTCGGGAAATTCTTTTTTCACTGGTTTTACAGCCATTGTAGATGTACATAATACCAGAAGAAAGGATAATACAATAATAACAACCGTACATCGTCACAAACATAATAATCATCAATAGTGATCTGTCAGTTTATGACAGGTTCAGTGACCCAATCAAAATTTTATATCAAGTGTCTCTCCAAGTTCCTCGGTCTTGAGCCATCCGTTTCAGCGTTTCATACCCTGTTGCTCCGCATTCTGTGATTAAATTAAATCGTCTAGAAGGCCTTTACGAGGTCTTCCCCTCTTCTTCTTTCCATGAATACGACCTTCTAATAACATTCTAAAAATGATTGTTACATTGGAAATGGAACAATATATCGAATGTACATTGATAACGTGAACTGCATCTATGTTACCATTTCAAGTGAAACTTTGAACATTAAGCTTACTATGTGTTTATTTGAAAATGTAGGTAAGTTTAGTATTATGAGCCCTAACAAAAATTAAATTCAAAAAACAAATAATAAGTTGAGAATAGTATTTACGTTTGAGTTCCAGACCTCCGGGCTTGTGCATTAAAGAGGCGACTGGTTTTGGGGACAAAAGATTGCCTGAAACGTGTTTTCTGTGTGCACGGTGCACCGGTTAAATTTAAAGTTGGGTGGGGTCCTGCATAACCTGTCTTAATTTAGACGAGACTCTCTCTTGATTCAGATTATCAAGGAGTGGCAAATCTACCCAGTATACATTGAACTATTTTCCTGGGTTGATTGAGTTTCTTCTGATCAATAAAGTAGCACACTATGTTGTACATCAGAACACTCTGGATTAGGGACTTGTAGAAAAGGACAATAATTAGTGTATTGTCTACCCTTAGCTTTTTTAAGGTCTTCACAAGATATAGCCTCTAATCTGCCTTCTTTTGAATTAATTGAGTATTTTTTTTTACCAGACTAGTGAATTGCTTATGGTCGTAGCCAGATACTTATATTCTTGTACTTGCTCTACATCTTCCCCATAACGGAAATTGTTCTATGTTTAGTAGCATTTCGTCGGAAATCTATTGTCAGCTCCTTTGTTTTGGATATATTTAGTTTAAGGAAGTGATCGTCACACCATTTTACAAAGTTATCTATCGTCGTAGTATATGATTGTGTATTGTCAGATGCAAGGTAACCGGTAGTGACTGTGTCATCTGCATATTTTATGATGCTACACTTGCTTGCGGAACATCGACAATCACTGGTGTAGGGAGAGAAAAGTACAGGAGAAAGGACGCATCCTTGTGGTACTCCTGTGTTCAGAATTCTCATACTAGATTGAACATTACCCATTATCACTTTTTTGTGGTCGATTGCTAAGGCATGGTCTCAAACAAATTTGTTTATTCTTTACAAAATATAATTATATTACTCACAAAAGCTTGAAAACTATCCATCGGAATGTTTATCAAGTCCATTCCTGTTCGGCATAGTCGGTGAATAAACATTATTGATCAGAAAGGGACAGCACTTTGTTTGTGAAAGTTTTGGTCTGATAATTACCCCGCCCCATACTCCCACGCCGTCCTCCTCCTTTTCGTCTTAGTCGCTTTTAGCTGGAAGATCCCCAAGCAAGAGTTGATTTTTTAAAATAATTCTTTTCAATCGAGTTATTTACATTGGATCCCTTTGGTTTAATCCCTAGATCGCAAGACCCCCTCCCCGGGCCCCCAACTGTGGTTGTTTAGCTGGATGATCCCCAAGCAAGAGTCGCCTTGACGTCGATGATCACCAAGCAAGAGTCGCCTCGGCGTCGATGATCACCAAGCAAGAGTCGCTTTGACGTCGATGATGTATTGTGCGGTGGGAACTGGGTTCCTTCTCGAGCTAGTCACGTACTCTGAGATACCAGGCTGACTGGCGATGAAGTCAACAAATGCCTGCACAGTGAAAGAAAACAGCTTTGTGCAACATCAACAAAGAATAATGCTCAATATATTACTCATTGCGGAGGTAGTATCGGAAATAATATCGCTAGTGATATTCGTTTGTCTCGCAATGTATGGTCAACAAGGGATCTACAAGATCACGACGCGACGTTTCGTGCGCCGCTGCAACACTTCGTCAGGTGATAACATATAATGTAAGCAAGCGTGTTTTATACTCTACGGGCGGATCGTCGTGAACTTTTAGATCCCTTGTTGACCATACATTGCGAGACAAACGAATATCACTAGCGATATTATTTTCGATATCAACAAAGAATATTATAATTTTTCGTTGGCGCCTTTGTTGAATCGTCCCTTATAAAATATGTACTATGAAATACCAGATTGAATCGGTATCAGATCATCAAAAGTCTGCACAAATCAATACAAGTTTTAAGAAAATCATGAAAATCTCTTGATAAAAAATATTTGCAGTCTGGTAAAATTCAGACCCCTGCCCCCCCCCCCCCCCCTTCCCCCTTTTTCCTTTCTAGTATGTTCTAGGGAAGCTCACTTACCGCGCATTTCGGATATCCTTGAAGGACTGAGGCAAGTTTTGGGTAGGGCGAGTCAGTGATGTGTGTGAGGGAGTCAAAGGCAACGATATCTGCGATAGAAAGACGAGATCCAACGAGAAAACCGGAGCTATTCTCTGTCAGAGTCTGGATGGATTAGGAGACAGAGAGAGGGGGTGGAAAGGGGGAGAGATGGTGGAAAGGGGGAGAGAGGGGTGGAAAGGTGGAGAGAAAGGGAGAACCAGAGATGAGAGAGCCAGACAGACAGATAGAGAGAGAGAGAGAGAGAGGGGGGTGGAGAAAAAGAGGGGGACGGTATAAATTATCATTATAAAACAAAATCGAGGGACATAATGACGGTTATACAGAGAGAATAGGACATTATTTTTAAGAGGAGCGTAACCGTAAAAAGAGTGAAAAGGGAATGGGGATATAATTATATAAAGAGAGAAAAATAAAGGAAAATAAAATTAACAGAGATTCACGGAGCAAAGGACACGGGTTCATCTTTTCAAATGATGACTTGACAAAGAGAGAAAGACAATCAGAGTCACATTAGGGTATAAACATAAGAGACAAATGGATATGATAGCAGTCTTAGCAGAGATATAAAAAATATCAATCATTAATACATGTATTTCATCTGTATATGTAATCACAAAGAAAGATTGCAATAAACCGAATCATTTGGGAGACTGAATTGCACGTAGCATGACTAAGGTGTTTAGCGCCTCTTGACTTTTGTCATAATACCTTTGTTCCTGAATACTTTTGAAACCATTATCATTCTCGTTATTAAGGCCTAGGTCACATTAAACCGGGCCCCGTACGATTTTCCCTGCCCGGCGGCTTGCCGTGGATCTAGAGACCGTACGGGAACCTTTCGATTTTCATTTCTACGGCATGTGTGGTCACATATTCTGCGGCGCCCGGGAAGTGCCCGGTGAAAATTGGTCGAGTAAAATGCAAGGAGCCCGCAAGGGTATCGGCAGGGTGCCGGGCTCCGTCCATTGAGCAGGTGCACCTATGGCTCCCGGAAGGTGTCCGGGGTTGTGCATATCACCCGGGGCTCTTGAGGGGCCCGTGAGGGTGGGGGGGGGGGGGGGCGTAGGGTACACGTACGGAACCATTGAGCACCACAAGGCGCCCCGTAAAGATTTGTCATGAGAATTGACCCAAAAAAAAATCGTCAGGGGCCCGTCCGGTCACCGTCCGGAGTCCGCGGGGACTCGTAAGGTGCCTAGCTACGGGCCCTTTTCGGGCTTTCTACGGCCTAACGGTCAGATAAAAACGCCGGGAGAATTGGGAGCAGCCAACTCAGCACCACCGTAATTTGATCAAAATAGGTTGCAAGCTCGCCATGGCCTATATAACACATGTGAAACAGGTCGAACTTTGATCTCAGTGATTGTAAGGTTATAGGTCAAGCACACGAAGGATAAGAAGCATGAATTATCATAGATCACTTCTGCTTGGTTCATTATGTCCATTTCATCCAACCCCCCACAGTAATTTTTTTCGTTTAGTAAAAGCAAACATTTTGCCGGGGTAAGCAAAAACATGAATATTCATGAACGGTCAGACAAAACAGCTTTTTAGTACGTAACGTATAGTGAATGGGAATGGGCGATGATCCGTCCAGGAGGTAGAGGTCAGTGGTTTGAGCTGGCAATGTTCCCGTCGAGCGAAAATGACACAACCGGAGCAATATGGCCGAATATTCCCCAAATGTGTGTTTTTACTCGCCGTTCGGGCCCCGGAGTGTATATGAAAGCCCCATAATTGGGGTTTTTCTTCCCATACAATTTTTATGATCATTAATGATCTCTTCCGATTAACTTTATTTGTTTCCGTTTAAGTATTGTTTTATCTTAAGTAATTATTATCTAATTTTCTTTAGCCTTTATTCTGAGCTATGTCTTCTTTGTTATTAAACTGTTTTATCAGGCTGTGTTAAGGAATAACCCTATTCAAAATCAATGGTAATACAGGAACATACAATTCCGATACAGATATTGGTTTACAATTATATTAATGGTTTATGCTAAAATGCTTTCTATTCTGTCATGATACACTATTTCATTACATTGTTTGAGCTCTGCATGGTCATGCGATTGCATCTCGCATATAAGTATTGATGCGCACTGCAAGGTTCTGGAATCATCAAAACGATAAGAAATTCTGGGCCCCGTCTTGGTGAAGTTACAAGTACTGTACACAGAAAGATGTATATGGGACTACACGAACATGTGGCATAAAAATCTGTCCCGACTTTTCTGCTGTCACATGCATATTTAGAATATGAAGGCATTTGAAGAGCCATGCTTTTCAGGGACCATTTTTTATCTGATGTTCTTCCACACTTGCATAATAACTATGATAACGCGCACAAATTATTTTTCACCTCTTCCCAGAACCCAACCTTCTGTTTGACTGTTGAAAATGCTCCTACGGCTCGTTGCAGATTGGAGAAGTAAATAATTGAAATCTAATCGAAAATAAATTGAAAACACAGAAGTTAAGAGCAATTCGGACTAATAGTCTCCTCTTCTCATACATCATCATTCAAGGTAAATATGTTTATAATTCTGAACGAATGGTACCATAATATTCTAATTTTAATTATTTCAAGATGACAGCTAGAGCCACCGTCCTACCTTTTCGAATGCTGGAAGGTATTTGTTGTTAGCAATCGTTAAGACTTTTCGTTCAATGATGTCCTCAGGATTCGGAGCAAAGAGGTAGCTCCCAAGGGGGCCATCAAAAAAGTCCTTGGCACCCATCACAAGAATATCGATCCTGAAAAATTAAAATTCAAAACTATGATGATTTTTCATCAATGTTCAAAACTTACCGCCAAGGTAAAGTATATATTATAATAGAACATTACTTTGTGTAGCACTGTTTGTTGTAAGAAGTTAAGAACTTGACATTGTCGTCGAAAAAATATTAACATTTCGTCTTTTTTGTGAAATTTATTCAAAGGGCAATCCATACTTTGCAATAAGTTGAAGTGTGTTAAAGAAGAAAGACCAAAGAAAGAGACCGATAAAAAACCTGATCGACATTGGATAACAATAGATGCTTAAAGGTAAAGACCAATTCTGGTCATGCGATTGCATTGTGAAAGAAACGTTGTGGAATCGATCATAAAAGGTTGATCATCTAGCATATAAGTATTGGTGTGTACTGCAAGGTTCTGGAATCATCAAAATGATAAGAAATTTGGCCCAGTCTTGGTAAGTTACAAGCACTGTACACAGAAAGATGTATATGGGACTACGCGACACGTGCGCGATTTAAATCTGGTCCGGATAGATATATAATCTACCAAATATAACAATTAGTAGGCGGTTTCCTGGCAAAATTTGTATCATCACGTATTAGTCAAAACATATTCTTTCACATGATTGGTAATAAGAGCTTCCATTTCATTTTTTGAGAGGGGGGCGTTTCCAAAAACTGGTCTATACCTTTAAACACCAAGATCACTCCTGTTGCGGAGGTGAAACTTGAGCTATCATCAATAACGAGCGTCGCTAAAGGAAGGGATGGAAAAGTGACCGCACTTACTAATTTTCGGTTACATAGAGTTTCATGTATTGCTTAAAAATTTTCGGCAAATTAATGTTGCTAAATGTTGTCAGAAATATCACCCGATGCCCTGATACTTGTTCCAGCGATAACTCACTTTTTTCACCAAAGATAGAGGATGACGGTTGAAATAGGGTTTCCATATCAATTTAGGTTAGCGTTATGGTTGGGTTTAGTGTTTTGTACAGGGTCGAATTCGGGTAGTGTAGCATATTGATCACGGACTAATTGTCGCGAAAGAATTTGCTGTATGAGACCCCCCCCCCCTCCCCCTCTCCCCACCCACTCCATCCATTAAGAATGGTCTCACGATGCCCTTGATCATCGCTCTATTAAATTTTGAAATTAATCGTCCATACCTTGCTTTATCTTCATTGGTGTCACCATAGAGATTTTCTTTCCTGCCTAGGTACCTAACTATGGTGTCACTCCCAGTAAGCTTCAAACCGTCCATCTCCAGCAGTGGTAGTTGTACCGAATAACAGTTTTCCCATCTTCAAATACACGAATTAAATAAAGACAAGACAAATTATGGATATGCTAAGTAGCATCCTTTTACTCTTTGAATGTGCTATCATCGGAAATACGGTGTACCTCAATCATATCTTTTCAAATAAATTCGACAGTATGAAGAAGAATCGATGTTGGGCAGGAGGTTTATTTTCAACCCATTGGCTTTTGGGAGGGGTTCGCCGGATCCCTTGCGGTGTGGCTGGGATGGGCTGGATTCGGGGGCGGAGCGTGTTTTTTAAAATGTTTGACCGTTTGTGTGTTGGGGATAGGGGGTAGTGCCTCGTGAATGCGCGCGTGTGTGTTTGGGTGCGTGTGTGGGTGTCTGAGGTTGTGTGTGGATGTTTGGATCGCCCCGCTCCTTGGGTCTGCTATTTCACCTTTTTTTGTCTCGGGGGGGGGGGGGGGGGGGGGGCTTCGTTCTTCAACAATATTTATTATTGTAACGTTTTCAATTTTCTGCGCTTTTTACAAATTTATGTTGTACTATTTAATATATGTTATTGTTATTGCTTTATTCTGTTAAGTGAATTTGTCTCTAATTATGTAGATTATCTGTAAATATTGTGATTTCTCTTAGTTTACCAAGAAAAACACAAATTAAAATAAGAAAAAATAAAGAAGAATCGATGTTAGGTATAAATAGGTCAGGAATGAGCAATACAATACACTAATAAGTATGAACTCGATTAAATAATTCAAACCATCACCAAACTTCAAGCTTAGAAGTAATACGCAAGAGTAATCTTTTGCAGGTTATCATAAAATTGATTATTCACCTTCTATTCTGTCTAATGACAGCTGTCATGAATTATATCATTTAAATTGCGTAAAAACAGGCAGCGCATATTTCGAATTTATAAAGACTCTTTTTTTAATCTTCACCTTTGATCATCTGGAGAAATGGCTCTCTCGTCCTAAGGTTGGTTTCATCAAACTGCATAAATAAACAAAGTGAACTACAATGTTTTATTGTTATTATTATCATCATCATCATCATCATCATCATTTTAATGATTATTATTAGTATTATGTCCTACCGTAAAACAGAATGAAGTCCGTTTTTTCTTTCTTGGAAAGACTTTGATTGAACAAAACACAATTATACGTTCTGGTCATTCCATCGGGTTGGGTCTTTTCAGCATTTTCACGTGTTTGAATGTTTGGAAGCTATTTACTCAAATTCAAATGTATTTTAGAAAATTAAAAGTATACTTTATTTAAGAGTAATGTATG
>JAVYIG010011846.1:0-57617 GCA_035222895.1 Strongylocentrotus droebachiensis | reverse complement strand
ATATGCATCCGGTAAAATATCAAAATTAGGGGTTAAGTTTGGCCAAGTTTTGTGTAACGTTTCTTAGTACAAACGCGCGGCCACTACAGCGTATAGGGCTATTCTGTCTCTAAAGAGAGAGCCGACCTTACCCAAATCAGAGGCTAACGAACGAAAGAGACAGAAAAATTCGGTCTAAGTTCCTATGATCAGCGTGAGAGCTTGAGAATGGGGTGAATTGCGTGAGACTCACGCAGATTGCGTGAGAGTTGGCAGCCCTGTTGTATGGTGTGTGTATTTGTGTATGGGTCTAAAAAATACCCGCCTCACAGCAAGCATGCAGTGCTAGAGGTCAATACGCATTGGCATTGACTCTCTATGCTTTGCTGGTGTGCTCCCCCTCTGTTCCCTGAGCTGAACTAAGATCTACATCACGTTTAACAATACATGGGACTGAAGTAACTTACCACCAACAACATCAGGATGATCAGTCCAGAAATGGGCAGCTTTGGTGGGTCGGTTAAGATATTCATCCCTATTGAATATCATAACGAATCTGTAGCCACCAGCAGATGGATTCGCATCGATGTAGAACGCTGTAACACACATTTCTTGATTTTTGTTGGAGTTAAATTTATAAACTTGGAAGATTTCATCGAACCTGTTGATTGTCGCCCTCAACGCGCCCTAATTAATCGTGTTTAGTAATCAGCGAATCTGATTGGATGAAAGTTCATATGGTGCGTTGTAATATGATACTTTTCTTCGTGATTATCCCAAGTTTTGAGTTTTCTAATTTCGGTACTTATGTTTCCTTTTTAGGCCGGAGAGGATGGAGCACGTGCCCATGTACCCCCACCACCGCCCCCCCCCCCCACTTGCTCTGGATCCGCCACTCAAAACCTTATCGGGCTCTTGTCGTGCTCTTTGGACGCTTAAATCTTCAATATTTACTTTTGATCGGTAAAATTGTTCTCATGCATACAGCAATCGCAGTCCGTAAAGTAAATATTGTCAGACAGGGGCCTATAAATATATATGTCCTTTTTTTAAGACTTCCCATGAAGACTAAACTAATACTGCACAAAATACAGTTTACTGAGAGGACGTGGGCCTTCACTAACCAATGCAACTTTCGTCTAAATAATCTCATTTGATGGATTACCTTTGATGTTAATAAATAACAATATTACATAAATGCTTATGATTTTGTCGTGTTCATGATCACGAAGAAGCTATTAATTTGAGGAAGTGAACCTTGAACCGTCAATTTACAGACGTAATGATTTGATTGGGATAGGTCTCAGATGCCGTTGTCAATGTACATGCATCCCTAACTATATAGTCGGGTATTATTAAGAGTTCAGGTGGTAAACGTGGAATTGCGAATAAACATGATCATATTGGTCAGGTGTTGGTGGCCAAGACTGCTGGCCTTTGTTTGCATCTTGTGCACGTGTTCCAGCGCAGAACAAGGTAAGTGTAAAACGTTAGCCGGCAATGACTGGATTTGCTATACTTTTTTTGATGATAACCACTTTTATATTTTATTAGGCGATTTGATGCGTTCAGATTTGATGGCATTATGTTTGGAAACCGTACTCAATAGTATGCGACGCACACTGAATGTTATCATTATTTCAATCAGTGACGTTATGAATTTAATTTGCAAATATAACATTTACAAGAAATCATATTCCTTTACCAAGTGTGTGTGTTATTTGGTTTTTACAGATGTGTATCAATCAGACAAGATTATCTACATCAGGGACCGACCTTCCACGTCACCAAGCAGAAATACCAAACCAACTAGCCTATAATTATTATCTGCTTATTATTGATAACTTACTAGTTTGATTATTGATGTAAAAAGTGATTTATATTTATTCATTTTTGATTTTTTTTGTTTCTATTGAGGTAAGGCATACTATGAGATGCAAATCACATAATCGGTTAGAACAAAAATCATTACAAAACACGATTGCAACTATTTTCGGAACATCAACTCAAGAGCAATTTCAATGCCTTATTGTATGTCCCATAGAAATCATGTTAGAACACGTTATTCTAATGTTCGCCCATTTCAATAGGTGACGCACAAGGCTATTCAAATTGTTTTAGGTTGATTTTGCGAAAATAGTTGCTATGCTGTTACAAATCTATTGAAATAAGGAAACCATTGGAATAAGTCATCTATGTCAATGACTCTAAACGAAGGGGGAACTTACAGGGCCTTAAAGATCGGGAAATAATATATATATATTTTTTTCGGTCCATAATTTCAAGAGTGTACAGAAGATTATTACCACGCCGGACCCACAACCAAAGACATATTAGTGACGTCATTCTTTTCCGTTGAGTACCAGGCTGAGGAACATACGTCACAATGCCGGGTTCGTTACAGCATTCCCTTGAATGCAACCGTTTATCAGGGGATGAAAGCTGCTCACCAGCAACACGGAGAAAACTTCACGTAAGTTTATACCTTTTAATCTTTTTTCATTGCCAGCTAGATCTACGTCCCCCTCTTTCAATAATTTTCTTCTTTTTCCATTCTATCTTTTTGTCTTTCTTCATCCTTATACCTTAGTATCTTCTCTCTTTCTTCTTTCTTTGTTACTTTGTTTCCTTTTTCCCTTCTAGTTGATCATGATCACGATCATCATCATCATAACCTTGAATTCGTTTTTTCTTCTTCATTTTTCTTCTCCTCTAGATCTTCTTCTTGTTCTTCCAAGCCTTGCTTTTCTGCCATTCTATTCTTCTTGCCTTTTCTTTCCTCAAATCAATTTTTTTATTTGATTTCATATGATCTTCCTATACTGTTTTCCCAATTTTACTACCCTTTCCTTCCATATTTCTTTCTTCTAGTTGTTTCTTCTTCCTCTGTTCTTCTTCTCCTCTACCTTCTTTTCCTCTCCATCATTATCTCCTCTTAGATCACTGTTTTGTTTAAATAATACTGATGATGATAATAAAAATGACAATAACCATAATAACAATATTGATATAGACCTGGTAACAATGATATTGTCCTGTATTTTCATTCTTGGGTTTTCAATACATCTACTTTCTTCTTAGACTTTTAATGATTTATTTGACATGTATATCATTCTATAGATATGAATACGACACTTATAGTCAGTTTGGTCATCACGTGACGGCAATCAACGGGGTGAAAGGTCATGACACAACTCATTGGGCCCTACATCACGGAGATACATTAGAAGCTGCAGAATATGGTATTTATTTATATTTATTACTGAATTAACTAGACCAAGTTATTATTATTCGTTCAATATCGTTGTTGCTATTTTATTATTATTATTATTATTATTATTATAATTAGTACATTTTAATTATAATTATCATTTTTATCATTATCCATGCTTTATGTAATTACGTGTTTTCCATTTCGTGTTTAAAATACAGGTGTAGATCTTTTGCACATCGAAGCTGATGATCTGTATCTTTGGCGTTATACAGACTACGAAGATGGAGAATTCGACCCATTCAATTCTACTGGTTGGTATAAATTTTCAACTAAATGATTGATTGCAGTCGTTCATATATCTGTATAGTCTTTACTGCGAATGACATGGTTTAAACACACTATCCTGATAGGTTTGATCTTGTAAAAAAAAGAGAGGCAAAATAATTTGCTAACATCAAAAGTCCTCAGAGTTTCTTTAAATTATTGATAGTAATGTTGGAAGATTAGCTATAAGGTAGATCTAGTAGAATTTTAGAATACCACTAAAGTATAGGCCTGCATCCATTTTAATTTCGTGAAATACTTTTAATGGACGCACTAGCTGTCTTTCTCTATCTCTCTCTTTTTTTAAACCTAAAAGAATTTTAAAATAAAGCAATTGAAAGCTGTATAGAAAATGGTTGTAAATTACTAAACCATTTATCATACACTCTTCTTGAGCTCTCATTTTGGTGAAACAACTATATAATAAGAAATGAATTACTTTAAGAAACGAAAAAAAAATCCATGTAATTTGGTTTTGTAAAATAAGTGAATAGGGGCACTCTGGTGAATTTAAGTCTCACAAAGTTTGATAGTATTTAATATTCCTTTTTTAAAACTATTTTGTCCTACTCATGAAGGAGAATGTCATTCTGCAGTGGATGATATCATACCAGCTCTCCCTTTCACTGATATAGTCGTGTATCTATCCGTATCGACGGAAAACACCGCTTCGTTTACCAATGGGACGTTCGTATCAAAGATGTGCAAGCGACTGGTTGTGACAGAGGCGACGTCTACACTGTATGACGTCACGTTGGCGGCAAATGATCAATCCATTACATTGTTTTTGTGAGTGTGACTGGATGTCAAATTTGAGTATTAAGTGACAAAGTTAAAAACAACATGTGGTTCGCAGTTCGAGTCCTAGCCTGCTGCAGAACTACCATGTCCTTTGGCAAGACATTAATCTACATTTGCCACTCTCCACCCAGGTGTAGTACACGTGTACTTTGTAGGCACCTGGTATGATTATCTTCTGGTATGGTTATGTGATTGATATAAATGTAGCTATTATTTTATAACGTTTGACCCGTTTTCTATGTGTCAGCTTAAAATTGCAAAAGGTTCTTTCTTCTGTTGACTCTGTGATATAGTTGTTAAACCCTTTTTATATTTTGGTATAATTTCAGAGCTCAAATGAATTCCGAAGATCATGCTATCACCGAACTAAATGGTTTGATGAATCAGGGAGGATATACATGGAGAATATTTGATGCGGTATCTCAACAGATATTTCCAACAGGTGACTTTGCATTATCATATTTTCTTCCTCTTGTCTTCTTGTACTGTTCTCATATGAGCCTACCCCCTCTTTCTCCTATTCTCCCAATCTCTCCCCTCCTTCCACCTCCACCTTTCTCTGTGTGATATTACAACATCGGATCCTATTGTACATAGTTTCCTTTGTGTAGGGGTAACAAAGCAGTTCATACCTAAACATGAGGCAACATCTATAGTTCTATAGGTATGCTTGACAGGAGGCGCGTACGCAGGATTTTTTTCAAGGGGGGGGGGGGGGGGGGTTTAACATTTATAAATCGGGCCGAAAATTGTGCAACGACTCAGCCAGCCGCTGAATAAGCGGGGGGGGGGGGGAGGGGGGGGGGGGGGGGGGGGGGGTAAGAGGACACTTTTTTTTTTTTTTTGGTCTCGAAATTTGAAAATTTGACATTTTGCTCCATTGGGGGGGGGGGGGGTAAGGTCACCTTCTTAGGTCAACTATGGGAGTATTTTTTTTTTTTTTTTAATAATTAAAAAAAAAAAAAAAAAAAAATCCAAAGGGGGGGGGGGGGGGGTTTAGGGGGGTTTGGGGGGGATTACACAAAAAAAAATATCAAAGGGGGGGGGGGGGGTTTAACCCCCCAAACCCCTCCCTGCGTACGCGCCTGATGCTTGATGTACATGTATAACACTTTTCTTCCTCCAGCATCTGTAACATTTATATAATATGGACTGGCCTTGAGGGAGATACAACATATATTTCCCAAACTAGACTCATTTTACACTGAGTCAAAGACGAGGGCAATATTGGTCTTGTGAGGGCAATATATGTGGTATCTTCCGAAAGTTAAGCCAGTCAATATTGTTATTGTTATCCAAATCAGACGTCTAGATCAAATACATAAATCAACCATAACAATCTCAAAGAACTGAACAAACTTTGTCAAACCAGCAGTGCTTGACGAAATTTTTGATACACTGCAAACAGTGTGCCTTAATTGGTGTGATTATTACGTCACAATAGAGTGCGCGCAAAGTGCGCCGGTTTAATAGATGCGCAATGAAAATGACAAAATATGGCGCGGTCAATACAAGACTATATTTTCACTCGTCTCTACATGCAAAGTCTATACGAGCAGGGAGACCAAGGAAAATACAAAAGAATATACCCCTCATTTCCCACTGCTAGTAAAAAACTAGGACAATACGGTTTTGTAAATGACCAGCTCAGATGTCCGATACGGGTAATAATGATGAATATAAATACGTCTAATATATATTCTATGAATTCTGTCACTCCTGTTTTTCAGAAGGGGTCAAAACCTTAGCTTTAACAACAGTATAGTGCTTGTATAAAGCTTATTCAAAATTGAATCATGATGATAAAAATGAAGATCGTCTTACATACATGAGAAAAGAACAATGTTGCATTAAATTTTTTCCCATTTTTTCTATTCAGATCTGAGTATCACTACAATCCAAGATGGCGGCCACTATGAATACCGCTTCACAGAAGACGATCTCGATGCAACTCAACCATATAACGATGTTACAACTGAATCTAGATCAGAAAGGCTGTTGATAGTCCACCTTCATTATATAATTGCCCTAGTATCAGTTTTCATGACACTACCATGATACATGGTGAAGAAGCACATTTTGAATTCAATGCACATTGTTGAAAATAGCTTAGACAATGTTTTTAAATTTACACAATCATGTTTTGTGCAACAGAGCACAATCTGTCAATAAACTCAGTTGTCAATTTGTTTTAGATGTAGAACTATTTGATGATCAAAATAGGCTAAATTATCTGTTGTAATTCCATTGTCGAAAGTTGGGTTAATCAGTTAGCCAGGTATTATGGATGGAAGAAAATGGACTAGCAAAAATGAAAAAATCTCAAACAGTTCTCTCATTTGATATACTTTTCATATATTTCCCATTAAATTTTGCACACATGTAAACCTTTCTACTCATCATAACCTCTAAAAGACTTTTCAATAAATATCTTTTGTATAATACATGTACATACACATATACACGCTGACATGATAAAATTTATTAAAACATTGATCAGTAAATACACAAGAAAAATGAGAATGATAATATACAGTCGTGTTTAGTAATTTTTCTCATACATGGGCAACTCCCAGTTATTTGGTCGTTTGGTGTCTCATACTTTAAACTGTTAACTACTGAATTACAGGGACACACAGTTCCCATGAAAAACAAGATATTAACATTGCATTGTTTTTGTGAGGTCTGAACACAAATTGAAGTCAAATGTGTCATTTCACTTCATACTTCGTCTGCTCCAAGCTCTAGTGTTGCCAATCACTTAATTCACTGATCAAACTTACTAAACCGGTTGACTACTGCATTCTCCATTTCCCAAAGGCTTAAAGATAAACTTTAGTTCTGGTTGAAAAAAGAAAATCAATTCTCACAGAATCTAACAAAACTTACACTGAATGTTCAAGATTACAAATAAATGTCATGTGCCAAACAATTTTGGAAGAAAACGTTTACTGGCTATTAAAGTAATGAGCAAAGAAAGATGAGGAAATCAAGTAGTACTAACCCCGACACCATTTGTGTTGTCCCATATATATCTTTTTGTGTAGTGTGCTTGTTACTTCACCAAGACTGAGCCAAATTTGTTATGAATTTGATGACTCCAGAACCTTGCAGTACACACCAATACTTACATGCTACATGATAAACTTTTCCTGAAGCATTTCACACCTTTTCTTTCACAATGTAATCGCATGACCAGAACTCAAGTTTATCTTTAACACAAAGATCACCCAGTTCCTCCAGGCAAAGCGTTACAATAACTCTTTACAGACAAAAATGTTGAGAATATTTGAATAAAATATCCCTTAAGCATAAATAAAATGACACCTTATCGATATAATAAGAAGTATTTAATGTTTCATTTAAAAAAAACTAGGGAAAATCTTCTATATACAGTTTATCAGATGAATCTTTATAAGTGTTGTTTATTAATTATGGTACAAATACATGACTATTCACGAGCAGCTGTATATTTAATATGGTACAAATAGATACAAATTTGCTACTCTAGCATAAAATATATCGTCTGTTCAGAGCCAGAACGGCATTCACTCAGTGTTATTAAGAATGAGTTAGGTCCCTACTGGATTTAGACAGATGATGTAAGAATTTACTTCTCCTATTAAATAACTTCATGTGTTAAAGATTACAACATAATTGATTAATCTATTTTATTCACAAGAATAAAAGACAGTGGAATGTACCTGTAGGAACAATATTATGTCTTTGCTTTGTCATTACAATCAATCTATGCTGCTGTACATAAAAGAATAACGTGCATCATTAAATTCTCAAGAAATTTAGCTTGATTTACCTTGATGATAAAGTATAATAAACTTATTTGCCTCTCAACGTCTTCTTATGTGAGGTTCCTGTGGGCTGTGGGTCTAGTTTCTACTGTCGCATTTGCTGTTGCATGCGTAGGACAGACATGAACACATAGCATAATGGTTATAAGAATTTATTCAAACACAAATAAGATTTTGCAGTCCAACAAACACCTAGATCCTCCAACATTTTGTACTTTCATAATTCTTGTAAGAATTCATAATGAATACAGTTTGGTCCGGACAAGTTTCTAATTTTTCTCAGACTGGAAACAATTCAAAGGACACATTTTAGTTATACAGATATATGTTGATCTTACTTGACATAATTTGTGTAAAGACATTATAATGGTTTTATTACCTTGATGAGTATAAACAAAATATGATGTTCAATAATTAATTATTTCATTTGGATACCAAATGTACCATACAAGGCCTACATGAAAAGTAGCCTGGTATAACAATGCTATGATGTTTAGTTAAAACTAAAAATAAATATATGGAATAAATATAGTTTAATGATGCATAGGAATGCAAGACATGTACACATACATTTTTGTATTTGTTTACACACTTTTCTAGGGATCATGGATTTGTTATTTACAAAAGCCCAGTCTAAAATGGTTTCCTTGACCTTGTATTTATTTTTAAAAAGCTCTTAAATTTTCATTTTGTAACAATGAATATATAAAAAGTATATGTTATAATCATTATCTGTCTTCTTGTTCCAAGTATTACAAATTAATAAGAGAAATCAGCTACACAAACACGCATGCCCGACACTTCAATAAATAAGTTATTACAAACCAATAATTTGAGCAAAAGCACACTACGTCAAATGACTTTCTTTTGATACATAAATAAATATAAAACATTGTCTGTACATTGATCCAATGTTTAAACCTACCACAAGTCATTAATGCTTCATATATTTCATTTCATATTTGCCAACAGCCAGAAAGGACTAGAAGGGTGTTCACCCTGTGTTTAAGTATATGAGTTAACACCATTCTGGTTTTCAGCAGAAAAAAGAAAAGAAAAATGTACTATTTATGGAATAAATGCACATCCTCATAACAAAGCTACTGGAATATATATCAATATAACATTATTTGGGGATTCTGGAGTATACATACATCATCTATTGCACTTTGATCATCTTGTACCCTAATAAAACAGTTCTAATAGGGAATCTCGTTTTGGATGTACTGGATCATGTCATAGGTTCTGGTCCTGCAGGTTGGTAGAAAAAAGAAAGAAACAGGAAAGATAGACAGGAAGAAAGAAAGAAAGGGAGACACGTGAGACAGAGGAAGATAGAGAGTCACGGAGGTAGGTAGATAGGGATGGGAGACAGTGTGTGTAGGTGGGTGTGATTTGGTGGAAGTAGGGAAAGAGAGACAGAGAGAGAGAGAGAGAGAGAGAGAAACAGGCAGACAGATATACATACACGAGACAGAAAAGGGAGATGAGACAGAGAGACAGGAGGGTAGACAGTGAAAGAGAAAGGTTAAAAAAAGGATGTGGTAGAAAAAAGCAAGAGTGATAGATGGATAAAAAGGTAAAGAAAGAGAGATTGGAGAACAAATAGGGAGAAAAAGATTAAGAGGGTGACATAAAAAACAAATATATACAGTATATTTCAAGGCACTCAAAGCAAACAGTGACTTCAATGAACATTGCAACATATACTCCAATTTGAAATTGTAACATGTGTTTCATTCTTATCTATCCCTTTTCTTGTAACCAATCGTGAAGGTTGTGCCATGTGGAGGATATTTGCTTTTATCAAATGGTGAGAAGTGGGTTAAACAGTGGGATAGATATTCAAATAGCATGTACCATAGTTACATTACATGGGCTAGCAGACTGATTAGCAATTGGAATGGGGGGGGGGGGGTTACAATCCAATATGCATGTGTACAAGTATACCCCCAAAAAAGAAGAAAAAAAGAAGGAAAAAAAAAGGCATAAGCACCTATGGCTGATCAAACACACACAAAATGAAGAATATTTAACAGTTGTTAATGACAATTATTTCAATTATTTCTTCATTAAAAAAAAAAGTGTTTGAAAGTGAAGGCTTGTACATGTATGCTCTGGGAGAGTAATCTTACAATGATTAAAGTTGCCGAACTGAGTTCATTAATATCATTAAACATCCTGAATCAGAACACATCATTGGATGAAAATGTGACATTTAGGAGGAGAATGAAAGGATTACATACCTGACATTCTGGCAGCACTTTTCTATGATGCCGACCATGTAGATTGCAGCTTCTCTCTCCGTCTGGTTCGGGCTGAAGCGAGTCCTATCACAATACAGATAATGCAGTAGAAAGATTGAGTTATTCTGTCTCATGTGTAATCCTAATAATAATCCATTAGTAATCAATCACTAATCACTAACAGCTGCATGTGACTCTTGAAATGACATTTGTTTGACCTCTAGTATTCCCTGACTGAATACCAATCAGAAAATATACTCCATATAAAAGTAATAAATAGGGAATCTTAATCTGCAGGGTTCCCAGCATGTCATGATAACATAATTCTCTGACTTTCTCCGCTATTTCCCTGACAGAGTTCCAAACTCCCAGGATTAATAAAGGAGGCATTTACACACTGAAAAGTCATTACAGGGAATCATCCAGTGGCTCTGCTGTAAGTTTGGACACAGTTCAAAGAATGAAAGACTGACTACCTTTTGTTTAAGGGGTGGGGGGGAGGGGGCCTAAAATCTCCTGATTTTTCCACAATTTTAGTTGGTTCTCAAATTCCCTGACTTCATGGACTGGAAAAAGGGGTACTAATTTACAAGGTTTTCCTTGGGTTTCAGGATAGCTTAGAACCCTGTAATATTCTCCAAGCATTATTATCAGAATTCCCCTTCAGGATTAAATGCTGAACAGAGGATCTTATCTTATCATCGGCTTTCTGCAAAAAGGACACTGCCACCATGTATTGGTGATGGCTTTAATGTCCATTTAGCGGTGAGATGACATCATTTTTAGTGGAAAATATGAGCATAAACTACATGAAAAGAAACAATCAAGTTTCTGCATTATATCAGCTATAAATGTACCTTAGTAGTTTGAGTGTTTTTCCCTTGAAGCAAGGTAGTCCTGTATCAAGCATCAGAGCCACAAGGGACACAATGGCTTCTTGGTATGGTCTAGGAACAAACAAAGAAACAACCATAATGAAAAGAAGAACATAAATTAAGTCCCTCATAGGAAGGGTAGATTCTTAAAATAAACAAAAAACATTTCAATGAATTATTCCAGCATATAAATTGTTGGAAGTGTGATAAAACCTTGCAACAGAAAAATGTTGAATTTTAAACATAATAACATTATTGATGACCTTCCATATACAGGTCGCCTATGGCATTTATTTTACAGATATAAACGTTACAAGTTTGTAAGGGCATCATATTTGTCCTAAGCTACACAATCATGAAACAATAAGTTGCCATAAATTGAGATACAGTGTTTATCTCACCATTGTTACTACAAATGAATAACTCAAATGACATTTTGACTCTTTACAACCAATGGAACAAACAGTGGACTGTCACTGTTGACACTCATCACAAGTAAATGGTACATGTAAAAACTAAGTAGCAGTCTAGACTTTTGACCAATGGTAAAGAAATAAATACTAAACATTTGTAAGTTCCAACATACCTGACTGCTAGGTAGGCCTGTACACACAGTTCTTCAAACTTCTTGAATGGAGCCGCGTTTATATTGCCTCCCATGATCATGAGCATTTCATCGGTGAGCTTGATGTCTGGCTCCCAGCCCAGGTTGCCCCCAGGCGAACTCTCAAACATGAAACCAAAATCTGTCGCGACAAATATGACATATGATAATTGTTAGCGTTTGTTAAAACTTGTAAACTTGTGAGGAACAAGTATCAGAAGAGTTATTGCTTTAAAAGGAATACCACAAAGATGCCCTTTTTCAGAGGCAAGAGTAAACAAGATGCACAAGACAGACTATTTCCCTGACAGATAATTCAGTTTACATAAATTTATCACTAACAATCTTACAGGCACTACATTTTCACGCATTTCACCATTTTGTTTCCCATCTGGATAAAAACATCATCCTGTTATAGATGAAAGAAGAGGAGCAGAAAAAAAGGAGAGGAGCAGGAGAAGGAAGAAGATAAAGAGGATGATGAAGAAGGAGAAGAAGGGAGAAGGAGGAAAAAGATAAAGAAGAAGATAAAGAGGATGATGAAGAAGGAGAAGGAGGAAAAAGATAAAGAAGAAGATAAAGAGGATGATGAAGAAGGAGAAGAAGGGAGAAGGAGGAAAAAGATAAAGAAGAAGATAAAGAGGATGATGAAGAAGGAGAAGAAGGGAGAAGGAGGAAAAAGATAAAGAAGAAGATAAAGAGGATGATGAAGAAGGAGAAGAAGGGAGAAGGAGGAAAAAGATAAAGAAGATAAAGAGGATGATGAAGAAGGAGAAGGAGGGAAAAAGATAAAGAAGAAGATAAAGAGGATGATGAAGAAGGAGAAGAAGGGAGAGGGAGGAAAAAGATAAAGAAGAAGATAAAGAGGATGATGAAGAAGGAGAAGAAGGGAGAGGGAGGAAAAAGATAAAGGAGAAGATAAAGAGGATGATGAAGAAGGAGAAGAAGGGAGAGGGAGGAAAAAGATAAAGAAGATAAAGAGGATGATGAAGAAGGAGAAGGAGGGAGAAGGAGGAAAAAGATAAGAAGATAAAGAGGATGATGAAGAAGGAGAAGGAGGGAGAAGGAGGAAAAAGATAAAGAAGAAGATAAAGAGGAGGATGAAGAAGGAGAAGAAGGGAGAGGGAGGAAAAAGATAAAGGAGAAGATAAAGAGGATGATGAAGAAGGAGAAGAAGGGAGAAGGAGGAAAAAGATAAAGAAGATAAAGAGGATGATGAAGAAGGAGAAGAAGGGAGAGGGAGGAAAAAGATAAAGAAGAAGATAAAGAGGATGATGAAGAAGGAGAAGAAGGGAGAGGGAGGAAAAAGATAAAGGAGAAGATAAAGAGGATGATGAAGAAGGAGAAGAAGGGAGAGGGAGGAAAAAGATAAAGAAGAAGATAAAGAGGATGATGAAGAAGGAGAAGAAGGGAGAGGGAGGAAAAAGATAAAGGAGAAGATAAAGAGGATGATGAAGAAGGAGAAGAAGGGAGAGGGAGGAAAAAGATAAAGAAGATAAAGAGGATGATGAAGAAGGAGAAGAAGGGAGAGGGAGGAAAAAGATAAAGGAGAAGATAAAGAGGATGATGAAGAAGGAGAAGAAGGGAGAGGGAGGAAAAAGATAAAGAAGAAGATAAAGAGGATGATGAAGAAGGAGAAGGAGGGAGAAGGAGGAAAAAGATAAAGAAGAAGATAAAGAGGAGGATGAAGAAGGAGAAGAAGGGAGAAGGAGGAAAAAGATAAAGAAGATAAAGAGGATGATGAAGAAGGAGAAGGAGGGAGAAGGAGGAAAAAGATAAAGAAGATAAAGAGGATGATGAAGAAGGAGAAGGAGGGAGAAGGAGGAAAAAGATAAAGAAGAAGATAAAGAGGATGATGAAGAAGGAGAAGAAGGGAGAAGGAGGAAAAAGATAAAGAAGAAGATAAAGAGGATGATGAAGAAGGAGAAGGAGGGAGAAGGAGGAAAAAGATAAAGAAGAAGATAAAGAGGAGGATGAAGAAGGAGAAGAAGGGAGAAGGAGGAAAAAGATAGAGAAGAACATAAAGAGGATGATGAAGAAGGAGAAGGGAGAAGGAGGAAAAAGATAAAGAAGATAAAGAGGATGATGAAGAAGGAGAAGAAGGGAGGAGGAAAAAGATAGAGAAGAAGATAAAGAGGATGATGAAGAAGGAGAAGAAGGGAGAAGGAGGAAAAAGATAAAGAAGAAGATAAAGAGGATGATGAAGAAGGAGAAGAAGGAGAAGAAGGGAGAAGGAGGAAAAAGATAAAGAAGAAGATAAAGAGGATGATGAAGAAGGAGAAGAAGGGAGAAGGAGGAAAAAGATAAAGAAGAAGATAAAGAGGATGATGAAGAAGAAGAAGGAGAAGGAAGGAGGAGGAGGGGTAGATGGGAGGAGGAGGGAGCACAGAGGGGTAACAGACTTACCAATGTGTATGATGTTGCCTCTGGTATCCAGCATAATATTTCCATTATGTCTGTCTTTGATTTGGAGAAGGTGCCCTACCACACTGTACGCTGCCATGCTTTGGATGAAATGACGTCTAGCCTGTAGAATCACAAAATGAAAGATTGTCTCAGACGAATATCAGAGGCTGCTGCAGTCTATCTTGATGCCAAGTCAAAATGAAACTGACAGAACATTAGTTCTCTTCTCCTTGCACGTGTTAAAATGTTGTCAAATGATTTCATAGATGTTTTGTACACATAGTAATGTAGCACTATACATTGTGTAAAGCGTATTTACCTGATTAGGTGTGTGTGTGCACAGAAAAAGAATACATGTATGTGGATTTATGAAAAAATTGTAAAATGCAGCAAAATGAAGTTAGCTGTGATTAGACAAATATTTGGACTTTTTCAAGGAAATAAATCCAATACTTTTGGTTGCTGTTGATGTCTTGGTACACATAACATTAGCCGGATTTTACATCATCAAAAAACAACATTATATTGTAGCTCCTGTTTTAAAACAATTAGCTAAGACATCCTGCCATTACACATGACTTTTTTTTTGTTTATTTTGATGTTTTCTTTATATCTTTAATGTTTACCTTCTGGTATGCGGGTGTAGTCTCATCTCCATACTTGGTTAGGAAGTATTCATACATGCCGATGTCTGTCTGTCGGCCAAGCTGGTCACGAGACTTGCAGTCAGGGACACATTGGATCACTCCACACTGCGGATGAAATACATGTAAGAATAATGCTTACGGTATGTTATAAATCAACTATGTTAGAGTTTGATTTTGATTTGATTTGACTAGATCTGACATGATCTGATCTATTCTGATTTCTTTAAATAAACACTGAATGCACATCTTTTCAATTAACTGTAAATCTAAGCATATCAGGAGCTCTCAGTAGCGCAGTAGAATAATGTTGGATAGTTTCTGCACTCTATAAATGTATTATTATTATTATTTCTGTATCCTCTTTTGATGAAAATATAAATAAGATTCTAATACAATTTTTTGAAAACATATTTACATAAACGTATTGGAATGATAAACATAAATTAGATGAATGTGACGGCTACAACCAAAAGCTGGTAGGTTGACGTGCAAGCAGCCCTCACCTATATATATTTACATCTGATAAACTGTGAAACCATACATTTTTAGTAATTTTTAATTGTTTGCAGGGCAAGAAAATTCTTGAAAATGGCAAAAATACAGTGTTGTGATAGAGTTTTGTGAGTCTGGATCATGTGCCATATCTTCTGGATAAGTGGTGACAATTTTGAAAAGTCACGCACATAAGGAAACGAGGCAACTTATAAATACAATTACCTTCATCAATAAAGTAAAGTCCAGATAGGTCTTCTGCATAATTATACAAATAGGAATCAAGTCAAATAGGACCAAGATTCAATTGAGTAATATCATGATTGTTGGTCATGAAAAGTATCGTAGTCGAGTGGTTTAGGCACTTGACTTTAAATTCAAAGGTCGTGATTCAATCCCCGACATGGCACTAATGTCCTTTGGCAAGGCACTAATGTCCTTTGGCAAGGCACTAATCTTCATTTGCCACACTCGACCCAGGTGAGGTAAATGGGTACCTGGCAGGAATTAATTCCTTGAAATGCTAAAGGCGGGGTAATAATTAGTGTGCCTGAGAATAGAATTTCTAGATAGACGGCACAATGGAAATGCCTATTATTATTATTATTATATCATTTTTGCAGAGCGCCCTTACACGATGGACTTACCCCAGGTGACGTTGCTACCACTTTGTACGGGACCAGGTACAGGTTGAGTCCCACCTGATGAAAGATGTTCTTGAATAGACCAATCACCTGCAGCGCAAGCATGTCCTGCAACAACAACAAAATCAAATGAGTAAAGACGAAAGAGGTTTAGTTCTGTGACAGGTGAAGAATAGTTTTGTTTCATTTTTGCTATGTAGAGGTACAAGAGGTGTTGTGGTCTATTGGGTAAGTCACCCGACTGCAGACCACCTTTTATTCAAAATATGACAAACAAGTTTCCTTTTATCTGATCATGTGATCTCTTCTATTTCTTCCTCACTTGTCTCACTCTCATACTCTTTTACACAAGTATTTGCTCCGTCTTTTTTACTCCTCCCCCTCTATCTTTCCCCCTTGTTTTTCTCTCATTCTCAAACTCTTCAACAAGTACTCTCTCTCTCTCTATCTATCTTCCCCCTTCTTTAATCTCATTCTCATACTCTTACCCAAGTACATGCACATACACTCTCTCTCTCTCTTTCTCTACAAATTTTCCCTCCCTCCTTCCCTCCCTCTCTCACTCTGTGTGTGTAAAACATAAATTTGTCTCAACTCTAGGACTGACCTGTCTCACGTCATCTCCGACCTTAAAGATGCAAGCCTCCCATATCTGCGCTTTGAGGGAACGAGAAACGGCGTCTGAATCGAGGCCCTTCATACCAAGGTTCTCCAGCCCATGAACTCCGCACTTCTGCACCTTGAACCTGGCAAGGAACGGGGCCTTGGCAGCACTGAGGAGAACATTGAAGAAAAAAAAAAACGAATCGTCAACCAAATGTAGTCTCCTAAGAAGGTGCTTTGATGTTAACTGAAAGTATATTTACACTTGAAAATTTCTTGGTAAAACTTTAATTGGAATTTTGGCATTTGCAATTGGGGAAATGGCATCTGACAACATTCCCCCCCTTTTGAGTAAGAAAATTGGGGAAAAATAACGATAAAGAGGAAAGAATACAGAAAACAAGGGAAATTGAGGAAAAAAAATAAGGATAAAATCGGGGGGGGGGGGGGGGGGAAGAAAAAAAATCTAGTAAAAAAAAAAAAAATCTGGAAAAAATAAATAAATTGGTAAACCGATTTAAATAAGGTAATTATAAGGCCTGGTAAGTTCAATTGATTACATATTGAAGAAGCAAGTACTTTCCAAATAAAGATCCATGACATTTCTTGTTGTTACCTCTGCATGGGAGTTCCAGACTTGTAGTCGATTTCCATGACAACGGCTTCAGGGTTGCAAGGGAGATAGCATCCAGGTTGGAGCTGAATGGTTGCTAGGGCTTTCAGACAGGCTGCTTTCCTTTCATCACCCTTGGGATATGGTCTGCAAAAAAAAGAAATAAAGAAGTTCCTTGAATGCTTTAGCACCTTCTCACGGCAGCTCACCTAAAGCCATGGTAGTATTAAAGTGCTTTTTATTAAAGGTGGGGTGACATCCAAATATAAGTTGATTCCTGTTGATGTGCAGGGCTGTATACAACTCATATTTTGTTATTCAAACATCTAAATATATTTCATAGATTTTTAAATATTTTTAGAATAATTTTCTCATCCCTGCTAAGCTCCATCCTAAAAAAAATGCTCCAGAACTTATTTATTTTGTTATATCATCTGTCAATCATTAGTGAGCCAACAAGAGACAGTGGTATGTAGCTTCACCGGAACTGACCACCTGTTTACAATAGACCATACAATATCAACATACTACATAGGAGTTGCTATGTCAGACATACAGTAGCACCACCAAGAAAAGAAATGTAATGTGGAGGTGTTGTATGAAAGAATCCAATTCTTTAGTGAACATGTGCTGAGCTGGGGGAAGTTACATACCACTGTCTCTTGTTAGCTCACTATTGATTGACAGATGATGTCACAAGATGAATGAGACCTGGAGCATTTTTTTAGGGTGGAGCTTAGCAGGTCTGAAAACTTTTTTTTTAATATCTTAAAAATATGAAATATATTTAGATGTTTGAATAGCAAAATATGAGTTGTATGCAGCCCTGCACATCAACAGGAATCAACTTATATTTGGATTTCACCCGACCTTTAAAGCGTAGCAGAGTATATGTTTATTGTGAACTAGCTGTGCTATATCAATGCATATATTACTACTCATGATGATGCCTCACCTGATTTCGCCGGAAATGGCTGTTATTTTGCCAAAGAAGTCAAACTCCCTCTCATAGAAGTCTTTCGCTGGTCCCGACAAGCTGGCTATGATGCCTTCAATCAGGGCCTCCAGGGCATCAGCAAACTCACCTGCATTTAATATCAAGAAATACCATTGTTTTCTAAAAGAATGATCAAATCATAATGCCTTCTCTAAGTTGGCAACATAATTTTTTTTTAGTCCTTCAATTTAATAACTACTATACCTTTCATCAATCATTTTCTTTTTAAAGAAATTTCATAGATATTACAAAGAGTCAGCATTCAATAAGATTTTTTCCATTAAGTTATCTATATTTATCTGAATGCATCTCTAAACAAATTCTACATCATGAACCTCGTTTAGAGCTGTTTCTAAAATGAACACAAATCTGCTACTTACTGCTTGCTCATGATGTGTGATTCGTATTGATGCAACAAAATGAGCACACAGAATATGTGTATGCGCAAACCTACCAACCAACCAACCAACCAACCAACACAAGCAAAGCTACCAAAATTAAGCGACAGTGCCTCAATTTATTTACCGTCTCTTTCCTTAGCTTCCTCGTCTTTGAAGATGTTGGTCTTCATGTTCCAGATGAGCTGATGGGCCAGGAGTTGGGACTTCTTCGCCAGGACCAGGATCAGCTCCGTCACAAAGCCAAACTGCATTACCAAATCAAAACAAACAAGCAAAAAAACAAAATAAACAATGATTAAGGCTCATTAACATATGACTTCGCAAATCTTTGTGGTATTTTGTAAATTGAGGATTAAAAAATTTGTGCATGGCACAAATTTTGTACACGTACAAACTTACCTGTGAATTATAGGATAAATTAATGATATAAAAAAGAGAAAAATAGACAAATAGTGTATTTTTTACAAGCAATAGTAAACACTGGGATTAGCTAATTGAATAGCAAATGCAACATGTAATGATCGATATCTATTTCTTATCTTCTGTAGAACCTTAGATTACATTTTTACTCTATCCATCCCCCAAAATCTCAAAGTAGGTGAATAGTATTTGTTCATTACTTTTTCTTGAATAATAATGCAGCAATATTTCTCTCTCTCCCTTTACTTTCATCTTCACTTTCTTTCCTTTTTAGTTTTTTGTTTGTTACATGATATATGATATTATATTGATGGTATTTATTATGTACATGTAGCTGTTATATCATCATATTGATGTTATTGTGTAGAATGTGCAGGTTAAAGATATAGACCGATAGTGGTAAAATTGTGGTTCAAGGGTTTTGGGTGCAAAATATCCATTCAATATTGTTTAAATATTGCCTTCAGAGGTTTAGATGGCAATACTTCAACCTAAATTTGCAAAAAAGCAGAAATATATGCCCAAATGTTCAATATTGAAGTGCATTCGCAATATCTATCCAGGTCAGATCGATATGATAATTTACCAAATATATCAATTAGTACCGGTAGGCGGTTTCCCGGCAAAACTTGTATCATCACGTATTAGACAAAATAAAATTTCTTACATGATTGGTAATAAGAGCTTCCATCTTATTTTTTGAGAGGGGGGCATTTCCAAAACTAGTCTATACCTTTAAAGCCCCACCGCACTAGTTTCGCCAGGAGGGATTAGACCTCCCTGCATGGTCACTGACAGGTGGTTGTTCTCATCGAATCAGCTCTCAATTAACATAAGAAAAAGAGGATCATGGGGGAGCATTTGTCAACGATTAGGCATTGTTTGCTATATAGAGGGCACAGGTAGCTATAAGTAGTGCAGTGGGGCTTTAAGAGTAAAGAGTTGTGGATGACTCACCGTATCGTATCTGACAGCCTGGACTAGCTGAGGGACATAGAAGAGCAGGGCCTCTGGCGGGTAGTCCTGCAGCACCCTGGTGGCATACTGGGCCGTCAGGGGGTGCGGGGGGTACTGCTGGGAGAAGTACGACAGGGCGGTGACAGGTGGAACGGGCGCCCAGCATAGGATGTGACTCAACTGATGAAGAGGATGGATGAGATAAATAAATGGTGAAACAAAGATGGAGGATTGACAAAAGGAGCTGTAGGATCCATATACACGTATCAGTTACAAAGGACAAATGTTCTTGTTCATTTTTGGTAAACCCTTGAATGCCTTTTGTTAGATATTTTAGGAGGATCATCATCAAAAGAGACCTATCGAATGAAAGATTTTGTGACAAATCACATTCTACAAATTCTCTAGATCATACAATCTTGAGCCAACAGCTTCATTTTCTGTATCCTACTTCTCCAATTTCTACGATGATATATTCTAAGAATTCTAACCATCCATGACCCTGATCTTTAGACTGCCATTTTGCTTTAAGCGTGTTCTCATTTGTGATTCTATCCATCCATGGCAAACTTTGCATTTCTCCCCCCCCCCCCCTTTTGGGGGGTTACTAAGTGATTATTTGATAATTTGTGAGATATTCATAATTTAATTATCAAATATCAAATCAAAGGTCAAATATATGCGTTTTGTCCTATGCACTATAGGAATGATAATTATACTTGAAGCAGAATTGAGAAACACAAACTGACCTCTGCGACATCTGCATCCACACTATGTTCTGTGACCAGGAAGTGAATGGCACTTGGGAGGTCAGAAACAGCCATGGGGTTGAGCCGCACCATACGCGTCACCTCCTTGACAAGGCTCTCAGAAGACTTGAACCTGATGTAAAAAAAATAAAGACATTTGATTAGTCATGTTAGAGTAAACCAAGGCACATCTTTCCAACTGCTTTTTACTAAGGGAATGCAATCGATATTAAACAATCAACTTTGCTCTTTGCCTGATCTAGCTGGCAAAGGCCGGCTATCGTTAGCATCAGGGCATCTTTTCATGAAATCGTCACAAGTACATTTTACCTATATTCTACTGAAACACACATTTGTTTATAATACACATGTTTCAAGGTGAACTTGTACTTATGATGGTTTTGTGAGATGCAGCCTGGATTAATACTTCTACTGTCTACATGCCTGCCCTCACTGGTTAGATACGGGATAGCTTAGAGATCCATTCATCTATCCATCAGTTTGATCGATCCATTGATCCATTTAATCATTAATCCTTCCATTCATCTAACCGCTCATCTTCCAATCTATTAATCTATCTACCTATCAATCCATCCATCCATTTATCAATTTCATCCATTCATCTTTCCATCCAGCATTAACCATCAATCCATCCATTCACCCTTCCATACCGCATCCATCCATCCATCTATCTACCCATCTACCCATCCACCGATCATCCATCCCTCAATCACTGACATCGCTCACCTGACGGGAAGCTGACAAGCCAGATGAGGGGACACCTCCCAGGCGAGATGAGCAAAGTCCCTCCAGGTGCGCTCATTGGTAGGGGTCTGGACCCTCCAGTTAGCAACCAGCTCCTCTCCTGGTAGCTTGATTTCTGAGTTGTCTAAGGGATTACACCAGCAACACAGTCTCTCTATCTCATTCACCTGATAGAAGAATAAAGAATAGAGTCATTTCAAAATATTTGTTTCATCTTCTCTTCAGTTCTCTCCATATCGATTCATCTTTAATATGAATAGGAGGCTAACAAAGAAGAAAAATGCAGAGCAAAATGTGACTTTACACTTGAGAGCAACGACTATGAGTCTATGTGCCAAACATATCTAATACCCTTTTCTAACTGCACTCTATCGGAGTCACACCGATGAAAATACCGATTGAATTTTCCTTACGTAAACAAAGGTGAAACCGCAGTTTTCCCCCTGTCGGTTTCTAACTGCCGGTGAAATTCACTCGCTGTGGCAAGCCCTTGCCGGAAGTGAAGAATTATTACATAATTATGAAGCCCGCGCTCCATCTAGCTAGCATGCAGCATGTTCAACCATAAGTCAACAAACACAGCTGGTTACGATAAAGCGCGCGTACACTGCGACCTTTGACCATTTTAATCGCTGTTTTAATCGCCTTTTTCTCCCGAACGTTTTCTAACTGCACGTTTCATCGGTGTCACACCGATAGAATGAGAATTTCTCCTGCTCTTGAGGAGAATTTAATCGCCTATTTCTCTTCTTTTCATCGGCTATTTAATCGCCTTTTTCTCCTCTGTTGCTTTCTAACTGCCACTTTCATCGGATGCGTCCGGATGCATCCAATGAAAATCGGTGCAGTTAGAAAAGGGTATAAGAAAGTTAAGTCCAACACTAACAAGATTAGTTTGGCTAAAAGCACAACTATTTCCCCTCCCCCTCAAAAACTGTCATCATTTGTTGTTAATTTTGGCCCAAACTTTTTGTCTTCTATCCCTTTGTCCCATTTTTACACTTTTACGGAAGAATATCACGATGAGGGTACATACCAGCAGAGAGAGGATTAGATTTCTTCTCTTCATGTACTCCTTGGCATACTTGGCTCCGACCTCTCCGCTCTTCCTGGTGACCGATGACCTCTTGGACACGATGGACATGTTACTGGACAGCGGCATGGTGTTCATCCAACCCTGAGGGCGCCCTGCTGTTGGCCTGGCGTTGAGGTACTCGTTGCTGGCTCGCAGGTCGGCTGGGATGATGCCTAGTGTGTGCACATCCTCAGACTCTGCAGGTTTGGGATAACAATGAAATGTTCCAAATATTTCAAGCTAAGTGTTGATAGTATATAGTGTATGCAATATACTGCTTACATTGTGTTTACATTTAAACAAGAAATAAATACAATACAAAGATTAAACAAGGCATGAAATATAGATGGTAAACCTGGAAACTTTTGTGCATAGCTAAATTCTAGTGTTGGGATTCATGAATCAGAAAATTTTATTGAATCTGAACCACTCAATAATTTTCTTGCACCAGAAGTTTCTTGCATGGCAATTCTATATGTTTATAAACATTTTAGAGAAAACAAAAAAAAATTGTTTTCATCACTAAACGATGTTATACTCATTAAATGATTGACAGTGAATTATAGATTAGCTTTGTACTATAAGTAAATCTGACCTGAATCAAGCACTTGTTACTACTTACAGATCAAGAGTTATTGGCCCGAATTCACAAAGGAGGTTTAGATTTAACCCAGGCTAAATCGCGTCATAATACGTCATAACACCGAGCTTCAGACCATGGGTCATTATTTTGGTATTCACAAAGGAAGTTTAGATTTAACCCAGGCTAAATCGCGTCATATTACGTCATATTTTTAACCTGCTCAGAGGGGTGGTTTTAAACAGCGGGCTAAATGTAACCCACGGTTTAACGCGTCATATGACGTCATACCAGCGAGCTTTGGCTTTTTAGCGCAGACGATCGTACAAATTTTGTTGACAAATTTGTGGTGAAACAAAGTGAAGAGACCTTCACAAAGTTGCTGTTTTTTCAACTGTGATAGCCTACATTGTAAGTATTTTTAGTTATTCACAACATGTTTGTACCATATTCTCAGCTCAGCTACAATAAAAGCACATTGAACATGTTTTATGTGCGTAAAAAGTGCACGAATAATAATCTAATCGTAAGTTGCACAGCCTTTGCGAACTTTGTCGCAAGACCTAACGCAGCTCGTACCCATGCGTGTGTATTTGTGTTGTGTTGTTTATGTAATCCTGCGAGGGGAGGCAATTTCGCAATAACTGCGAATGTGCCAGCTAAACAATACGAAATAAGTTATAACATCAAACAATTGTGTGATTCAGGAAGAAAAATATGTTGATCATGACATTTGATACATTCCTGGCCTGGGGGGGGGGGGGGGTAGCGACAGTTCCATTTGCATTTTCTGCTCTGCTGATGCTGTTTCTCATCTAACGGAGGAGAACGAAAAATGCCGAAATGAAAATGAATCTTCCACGCTGATGGATTTGACTAGTCTAGATCTAGTCTAGAGAAATCTAGGCCTACTAATAAACAGAGGCCTGGTCTAGACCTAGATCTAGACTAGTCTCTAGTACTAGGCCTACACTGACACTCAGTACTGACTGAATAAGACTTGAGCTTGAGCTCGAAGTCGGTGGTGGTGATACACACAAACACGTACTACGTAGGCCTAGCCCTAGCTAGGCTAGGCGTAGACCTAGATCTAGTCCTCAGTCTCAAGAAATTAGTCAAAGGACAAAGCACGCTAAACCATGGCATGAATCTATGAAAAGAATTTTGTTAATTATTGTAAAAGGTGTAGATCTAGACCTAGGTTCTAGATCTAGTCTAGATCTAGACCCTATTCTAGACCCTAGATTTAGAAATTGAAATGGAATAAAATATTTTTCAAAATAGTAGTCTAGATCTAGACCTAGACCTAGGCCGTAGGGTCTAACGGAGGTCACTAGACAAAACATGACAGGAATTGGCCCCTACGTTCTTATGGAGGTTTAGTGACATCATCTTTCCTAATTACCCAAGCAAAGCAATACTAGATCTAGACTAGACTAGACTAGTACTAGTATGATTGAATCAATAGCACTCCTTTCTTTAATGCAATCAAAGTAGGTCTAGATCTAGGCGAGTAGGCCTATCGTTACTATTTTTTTTAGAGTTTGCAAAAGCTATTCAAAATCAGATTGTCTACAACAATACAAAGAATGCAAAACATGTTATAGATCTATCATAGGGTCTAGGATTTATTTGATAAACAATGAATAATATTTTTTCATTTCATGTTCTAATTTTAATTCACTTTTTTCTATTTTGTTGTGACAGAGACAGCATGGCTGAATATATTCACCATCTCCGCCGGCTTGACCGGAACAGAGAGTTGATAGGCAGACCTCAGAGAGGCCTTCGTGACCCATGAACCCTTTTGAAGTGTATGGTGATGAATCATTCCGGACCATGTCCTGGTTTTCCAAAGAGACAGCGCTCTACCTCATCAACTTGGTAGATGGAGAGCTGAGGAGGACGACATACAGAAACAACCCAATAGTACCTATACAGGTAGTGACAGCACTTCGATTCTATGCTGTTGGTGAGTAATTTACCTTATTTAGTATGGGAATGTTATGTTAAAATTCTATTTAATCTGGGCTGAGCGAAAAAGTAAAAGGGTAAAATTGTGGTTACCGGTACCATGTTTTGCGGGAGGTTTTTTCATAAACTGGGAGATTCTACATCAAAGCGGGAAGAAGGGCATGGTGGCGTGAGACTCCCTCTAAATCATGAAATGCAAGAGGGTTGACAGCCCTGAATTAATAAAAAATCTATTCTACAATTTTAAGGACATTAAACATTTCTCAGTTTGAGAATTTGATCTGGCCCTGTAACTTGTAAGAAATTGTACTAGACTAGAAATCTAGTTGATATTTCACTAAAATGTTTTTTTTTTTTTACAGGGTCATTCCAAAAGATGCATGGTGATGAGGCACAGCTTTCACAGTCTTCTGTATGCAGAGTCATCAAAGACGTGTCAGAAGCGTTTGCGAGAAGAAGGGAACAATTCATGAAGTTCCCAACATCAAGAGAAGAAGTAGAAGCAACACAGCAGCAGTTCTACCAGTACTGCAGGTTGCCAGGTTTTCTAGGTGCAATTGATGGGACTCATGTCTACATCAGGAGTCCTGGTGGAGATCAAGCCCTGTATTTTATTAATAGGAACAACAGATACTCTATTAATGAAATGAAAATTTTACCTTTTTTTGGAGATGCCCCCCATATTCTTTTATTCCAATTAATTAAATAACCGATATGGAATTGGTTCACCCTGTAGTTACTCTGAACGAAACGTACACCCATGCAGTACTGTGGTCTAAAACAATTAGACCGTATGATTTGAAATCTAATGGTTGATATAGTTCCTCCCAAAAACATTTTTGCAAAAGGTACCAACCACTTTGAAATGGAAATGGTCATCATCTTCATCATCATCGACCTCATCACTGAAATCGTTATTTGACTGCTTCATCACCATCGCCACTGACAACATCGCTGTCATCATTATCATCACTAACATCATCATCGACTTCAACACTGTCTTTGTCAATAACCTTGAATACTTGTATTGATTATCCATATTAAATCATCAATATTTAAATATACATTTCTCTTGTTTGATGGTGTGGTTTTTCTCGTGAAATCATTAAATTAGGAGGTAAACGTTTTTTCAAGTGAATGACCTACTTTGTTTATCTTGTTTAATTATTAATATACCATTTGCTGTTATCTATTACTTATAATTACCCAGTACACACCATGAATTAAAATGGATTCAGTATGTTTCGCTAAATCCAAACACCCAGAGAGAGAGAGCAAAAGATAAAGAGAGAGATGAAGAAAGAAGGAGAAAGGGTATGTGTGAGAGAGAGAGGTGGAGGAAAAAAGAGGAGGAAAAAAGAGAAAGAAAAGGGGTATGAGAGGGATTTAAAAAAATGGAGTTCTAACGAAATAAAAAGATTATTTGAGAGAGGTGGGGTAGAGAGCTGGTGAAAAAAGAGAAACAACAAACAAAAACAAGGAAGGTGAAAGAGCGAGAAATAGAGACGAAATTTACAAAAAAGTTTGACTTTTCTTATTGTTTAAATCACTTTTCCATTGAGAAATTAAATACAGCAGAAAAATTAAGAAAAAAATGAACGCCCCCCTAAGAAAAGAATTAATACAGCAAATAAACAAATTCAGAAAAAATTAATGCCCCCCCCCCTAAGAAAATAATTAATGCCCCCTCCCCCCTAAGAAAAATTAAGAAAAAAATTACCCCCCCCCCCCCAATAAAGCCCCACCCCCTAAGAAAACAATTAATGTCCCCCCCCCCGAATTATTCTTTATCACATGTCAAGACTTCCTTGTTTTTGCTGTCCTCTTATTTTATATGACCAGTAAGCCCAGTTTTTGTCTCAATACATCTATGCATTTATGCATTAATGCCAGTATTTTCCATCAGATAGTATTTATCGTAACCTTTCAGCCCTTTCTTTCTACATCATCAACACATTCTGGACTAAACGTCATCGATCTCTTTCGCTGCCTCTACGGAGTCTACGCTAGTCTTACTTCGGATTGATTAATTGCTAAACTAAAGTGTGCATGACCTACGCTCTAAAATCATCATAACAATCAACGAAAATGTGATCACATAGCTCTAAAATGAACACTACATCATAGATTTTACTCTGGTGAAAGGGTCGTTTACAGAAGTTTTTTTTTGGACTCTTCCACGAAAAGTCTCCTGTCGATGTTTAGTGTGTTGTGAGCAACAATGCGCTCTGGCGCGGCTGCCCAGCTGATCATAATTATGTCGGACGATTATAGGCCATAAATTACAACGATAGTGAGGAATTATTGAGGTAATTTATGCGAAATGCGGAAATATTTTGAGGACATCTGTCAGAGAACTGTTTTAGTATGTGAATAGTGGTTTAAAGTCTTATCTCAACTTGGAATCGGTCGGTTTTCAGTCTCTACTTGTAGGCGAAGAGTAATAGCCCAAATACAACTGAATCTGGACTTAGCAGACGACGGTGAACTAGGTGGAGTAACCAAGTGCACTGAGCGCGCATGCTCAGTTCAATGCTTCAATTCTGCGCATGCTCAGTTTATTTTTTTGCTCTCTTAGGCATGCTTAAACCGTGGGTTAAACCGTGGGTTAGATTTAGACCATGGGTTATTTAACCCTCGCTTTGTGAATACCGAGCGAGGTTTAAACCGTGGGTTAGATTTAGCCTGGGCTAAATAACCCAGGGTTAGATTTAGCCTGGGTTAAATCTAAACCTCCTTTGTGAATTCGGGCCATTATGTTTACATTGAAATGTATTACCTCTGTCAAATGATGTAATCATGCAGCAAAATGGAGATCTTAGATTACCGTGTACAACTGTGTAAGCTCTCATGCATTTATTTTCTACTAGCATAGTATGGTCACACCACTATAACAACAGCAGGAGCAGCAACAACAGCAATGGCAACAACAGCAACAACATCAACAACAACAACAACAAAAACAACAGCAACAACAACAACAAAAACAACATCAACAACAACAACAAAAACAACAGCAACAACAACAACAAAAAAAACAACAGCAACAACAACAACAACAAAAACAACAGCAACAACAACAACAACAAAAACAACAGCAACAACAACAACAGCAGCAACAAAAGTAACAAGAACAACAGTAACAAGAACCACAGCAGCAACAACAACAACAACAACAGCAGGAGCAGCAACAACAGTGACAATAACATCATCAACAACAGTATTGACTAACCTTGTACCACAGCTGTGGTACCTCTGAGGTACTTCTTCTCTGCCAGCATGGCATGGAAGAACTTGATGAGGATACTGATGTCTTCCCTCAGCTCACTCACAGACTGGGTAGGGCATACTGGAGCAACACTGCAATATATATGTAGGATGAGAAGAGTCATATACCGTGAAAACAAGTGGGATGAAGCTGAAAGTGAGTACTAGATAGCTAATTAGCATTTGGGTTGGCTGTTGTTAGCAGCATACCTTTACTCTTGCATTTGTATCTTGTTTTGGGTCATGTTTGAATTTTGCAATAGCATTGCGTGGTAATAGTAAGCCTTCAATGTTTGAATATATTATTTCCCTGCACTTTAATAAACAGTATTTGTATTCAAAATTTACAATGCATGGCTATAAGTACATAAAATCGTTGGAAACAATTATTCTCTATAAGACACCATGATGTTCCCTATATCTATGGTAGAATGCTTGACGCTGGACAGTTATCAATTTCATCAAACTCATGTGAAACAATCGCTGCAAATTAACTTCACACCTCTAATGAAGAAAACAAATGTAAGAGATAATACACATTTGTTGGTCAAGTTTGAATAAAAAGATGCATGTATATCGTCCTTTAGATTAAAAAAATAGAGAAACTGTTTATTAAATCATAAGACAAAAATGACCATAGCAAAGTCACCTGAAGAAGTCAAACGCAGCAGAGTAGATCCTTTCTCTCAGGACGTTCTTGCCCGTACTGCCGGGCAGGATATCCCCCTGCAGGAGAGACAGCCCCATACAGAGCAGGCGGAAACGGGGGCCCATGGCTGCGATGTGCCTGGAGAGGGCGCCCTTTGTCTGACCGACCTGCATGGGGAGGGAGCGGTGCAGGATGGAGATGAAGATCTCAACCACGTTGATGCTGCTGTACTTGATGCTCTCCAGGCGCTGGTGTAAGAACTGCAAAGAGAGTGTAAGAGTGATGACAATGATGATGATGACTATTACTAATGATATAATATTGGACAGCTTTGAGTGTGATACAAGAATATATTGTCATATCAAGAGCAATATAGTATCACACAAAAACAAAGCCATACAATTTATTATTATTATTATCTATCTTGCTGACTAGCGAAATAACAAAATTTAACTTGATAGTCAAGCAATATTGTATTGACAGTTTAAGTTCCCGGATGACAGAGCAATACAAAAACAATATTGATCTGTCATCCAGGTACTGCGCTAAAAATATTAAATACACTGGTTTATTGTACTACTTGAAAGCCTAATATAGATAATAATACTTTTTACTATTATACCTTTTTTGTACTTTGTAAATTCCTACCTATCCCTAGTAGGATATATTACAATAATTACTTTTCTACGTAAATTGTTGTCATTATATTGTAGAGTAAATATTACTTATATTGTAGAGTAAATATTACTTATCCATTACTCTTTTCATGTGAAGTGCACTAACATATGTATCATGTTATTGTTGATGTCATTGTTTAATATTTCCAGTATTAATTCTTAATTATCATTACTACTATCATCATCAACATCATTATCATCATCCTTAATATTATGACTATGGTACCTGCGTCCAGATGTGATGTGGAGTAGCGTTAGGGTGTTTGGGTTCAGGGACATCATCGCCGCTAATGGATGCCAGAGGACTAGGATCTTCAACATCGATAGAGAACAGACCAAGTCTGTTGTCCATGCTCATCTGCCACGCTCCGGCCATCTCACGCATTAACTATCAAAGGGAAAATATACACTTGTATTTACCATCTACTACATGATTTTTTAAATTGGAAGTAAAGCTTTTATCTCTCATATATCTTGATTTCTTTGGCACAGAATTTAATTTTAAATGTCTCAATTTATTGGGGCATTATAAAAACAGGAGCTCCCAAATTCATTCGTTTTGGAAAGGCAATAATGAAAAATGATAAAAAATCATTATGTCTATGCAATGTACATAAAACTTGAGACAATACACACACAAATTTCAAGAATCCATTTTACAGAATGATTGTGAGAATAGTTTGGATCAAATAAAAAGATTTTAAAAAAAACATTGTCCTGGGATAAATCCACCTCTAGGAGGTGAACTTCGGGCTTTCTCAGAATATCTCTTCTATCCTGTAGTTTGTTTGTTTCTCTTTACCTGCAGTTCCATGTCTGATCTGGCGGCCAACAGCCATTCCCAGCATGCAACAGCCTTCTCCATAGCGTGTGTTGTGAAGAGCCTGACAGGTGCCCTACATAGGCTATACAACAGGTATCTATCCACACCTTGAGGGTATCAAGTGAATCAATGAATGGATGAATGAGCAAAAGAACTTTATTACCAAAACTTTATCTTATTGAAAAATAGAGTACACATTTGAAATACAATTCTTTGGCAATAGGGCACTGCCTGACCTGGTGTGGCTCCTTTAATAAACAAATTACATAAAGTATACTTACATTTAAATGGTGCATATACCTTGTGACATATATGAATGACAAGTCACATGTGTACATTATTCAAATGGATTACATCCCTCGATCCCCCAAAACAGTTTGTAACAAAACATAGACGGAACTGTTTATAAAGCAGGTCTAAAATATTAATATAATGTCTTTATCTATTTTCCTTGATCCCTACATGTATATCTGTTTGTCTGCTTATTTACCCATCTGTCTTCTTGTCTGCTTCTCTGTCTCCCTCTCTCTCTCTCTCTCTCTCTCTCTCCCCTCTCTTTGTGGAACGCTATAAAGTGCTTTGTGATGCTGATACTTGCTATTTCTGTCCAATCACCTTGATCTTTCTTTCCTTCTATCTTCACCCCCCCCCCCCCCCCTCTCACTCTTTCTTCCCTGTCATATCTTCGGTCATCCACAATCTATCATTGTTGACTGTACTTTATTAATAATAATAATAATTTTCGGCTTTGGATTCAAGCTTACCCGCTCACAATGTATGCACATTCTCAACTCCCTTGGGAGAATTCCAGTCAGGCATCATTTTTACAAGTGCACATTTGCTCATCTAACTTTCGCATCCTACCAGGTACCAATTTAACACCTGGGTGGAGAGTGACAAATGTAGATTAACATCTTGCCAAAGGACATAAGTGCCACGGCAGGACTCGAACCCTGTACCTTGTGATCTGCAGTCGGGTGACTTATCCACTAGACTACAACACCTCTACAATATGAACACCTCTTACCTTCACTTGAGATGAGGAGAGCACACACTCTGAACATGGAATTAGTGAAAGCATCTATCTTTTTGGAATCACACGCCTTGTCAAGCTGTTTATTCAGTACATGAGATAGACTCAAACCTCCAGGCCCTGCGTCGGTGTAGATTGCTTTCATGCCTGATACCTGAAAGAAACGTTAAACAGAAGGAAAATGGTACTCTGCACTTAAAGTGACTCAGTAACATTGCCTCAGATACTGAAACAAAATCCTGGATTTAGCTCATGCTGCAATCATAATTATAAACCTGTAGGTCAGTCAGGAATCCAATGACTTTTACCAGCCGATCGCCTGTCTGATTTTCAAGATATATATGATTGGAAATAGAAATTAAATTTTTTGTTTTCCTAAAGGTTTTTACAACACTACAGTCTATTGGGGGAAATGAGTATGGTAAAACCGGTCACTCAAAGATTTGTACTTTTTTAAGGTACTTCACGATCATTTTGAAGCGCAATTTTTTTAGGGCTTCAATATTACACCATATCACAGACACCGATAACATGTAGGGCCATGCATTTCAGATTTAACATCGATAACGACGAAAATTGCAATTGGAGTTAGACAGTCTAAAGTTATGAAAGAGTTCAATATGAAGCACAAGCTCATTTGTATTTAGTGCATTTAATGCAGTAATACGGGGGCATGAATCATGTTGCAAGGCCTTTTTCTATGTTACTGAGGAAATATTTATTCAACCTTCTCTTAAAGGAGAATCTATATTACCTCTCCAGCAAACCTGCTCCTTAGGCTCATCACTGATACAAAGTTGGCTGACTCGCTGGTCAAACTGTCGGTACCCTGTTGAAAAAAAGATTATGATTTATTCAAAGGCCTGCTGCATTCCACCCTCAAGCAAAAAAACACCACCAACAACAAACTAATAAATAAATACAGTCTGTATGGAACCAGACGGGCATTAAGTCTGTGTTAAAGTATAGGAGATCATAAATGTGCGTGTAAGTTCTTATCAAGAAGTTGGAATGGAAATAGATCATAATATTAAAAGTTACATTCCCAATTCACTGGAGTAATCATATATTTGTTTCTTATTGTGTCAATCAGCCCATGTGGCAAAAAGGTTAATAATAAGACCTTTGTATATTTCAGCAAAAGGCATTTATATGCAATCCTGTTATTATCATTACAATCAGGGAGACTTCCATAATGCCTTTTGAGTGGTAGAATGTGGCAAAAACAAATACAGTCAAACCTGTCTATAGCGACCACCCAAGGGAAACAGAAAAAAGTGGTCTTAGTAGACAGGTTCCTTTAGTACATGTTTCAATGAGAAACCTTTTTCAAGGGAAACAAAAAATGTGGTCTTTGTAGACAGGTTCTTTTGGTACATGATTCAATGAGAAACCGTTTACAAGGGAAAAAAAAATGTGGCCTTTGTAGACAGGTGGTCTTTGTAGACAGATGGTCTTTGTAGACAGGTGGTCACTAAAGCAGGTTTGACTGTATTTATGAAAAAAAGGATTTCAAACTCACGGAGGTGAGTCCCTTGTTGAATCCTGCACACTGTAGGGCACTCTCTGTGGCAAGCTCCAGGGTGCTACGCTGTGAGAGACTGTCCGATGAGTTCTCCAGATGGATGATGTACTGCTGGATGTGAGAGCGCGTTGCAGAGGCCGCCCACTTCACGGCCTCCTGGAAAATACCTCCACAACGGGCCGCAAAGTCACGGACAATGCCCTGTTTAATCAGAAGATTACGATTATCATCAAAATCATCATCATAAATGAATAATTATCAGTATTATATTTGTTGAATCAACACTTATACAAATGCACTATATGTTCAAAATAAAATTGTTAAACAATTTTCATTTTACTTGTACAAGCGATTACGCCTTTTCTTCCTATTGATATTTTTGCCACTTTTGCTATGTGCTTTATTTAATTTAAAGATATAGGTTTAGGCATAGCTATGCATTGGTTGTGCAATGTCTGAGTGGTAGAGCAGTGGTCTTGTAACTGTAAGGTCTGAGATTTGAAACCGTGACGATGTGCTAGGCATTAATCATTATGACCAAGCCCTTTGGAGAAGACTTAAAGCGATCAGTACCCTGGTTGCTTTATTTACAAGCATACACGTCCTATCATTAATAGCAGTCAGGTAAAACAAACCATCAGTTAAACAAAACAAGCCAACCATCAATCAATCAATAGTGATACATCCAAGTTACAAGTAGGAACTTGAATTTAGGAAATGGAACGCTGAGAATTCTTTTTAGCCGTACCTCTCTTGATTCCTTGGTGTCCATGACTGTGAGCATGAACCTGCCCTTGAAGACGGGGAACTCTCTGACCTCCTGAAGACTCTCCTCTGCTGCCGCCTTGGACAAGAGCTGCAGGAGATCTAGCATGCTCCAAAGGACATCACCATTCCACAGTAGCTGAGGAAACCTGATAGAAACAGATGTTGCAGGAAAGTGGAATGAACAGGTTTACAGATGATAAAAGAGTAAAATATCCATTTTAAGGACTACACCATCCCACAGTAACTGAGGAAACCTGATAGAAAGATATCCCAACGAGAAGGTACTAACTGTTAACAGGGTTGGTGAAGAATTAAAATATTGAGACCTTTCAACAACATTCTCAAGATGTTGAAGAAGAAGAAGAAAGCGAAAAGAACAGAGGAGGAGAAAAAGAAAAAGAAGAAGAAGGACAAGAAGAAGAAGAGGAAAGAGAAGAAGAAGAAAGAGAAGAAGGAAGGAGAAGAAGAAGAAGCAGAAGAAGACTAGAGTGCCCATATCTGCGTGATTCTGATAAAACACACAACCACACAAAATATCAGTCTCTATTACAGCAACTGTATGTGTATAATACACATTCACTAACAAACAAGCTGAAATAGTGATAAATGTCTGATATTGGTACTCTTCATCCACAAGTCTTGAAATGTTCTTTTGGGTCTGAAACCCCTATTGTGCGTAAAGTGAATGAGTGCCCATACACAGGAACCTTTTTTTTTGCAATGTCAAATTGACACCTCTACTCTTTATTAACAAATATTTCAGCACATAACTCTCTAGAATATAAGGAATAAGATGAGATCATGCACATGGTGAAGTCAGTCAGAAATGTTTATTACTTTCAAGAGAAATATGGAGAGTTCAGACATATGGCTCCCCTTCGTTGTAGTAGTAGTAGTAGTAGTAGTAGTAGTATAGTAGTAGTAGTAGTAGTAGTAGTAGTAGTAGTAGTAGTAGTAGTAGTAGTATTAGTAGTAGTAGTAGCAGCAGTAGTAGTAGTAATAGTAGTAGTAGTAGTAGTAGTAGTAGTAGTAGTAGTAGTAGTAGTAGTAGTAGTAGTAGTAGTAGTAGTAGTAGTAGTAGTAGCAGTATGAGATGCAGCCTTACCTGTCTACAAGTCTTGAAAGGTATTTATCAGCAACCTTCCTGATCTGTTTGAGGACATGGTTGAACTTGACGAGCAGGAACTGAGCATGATGGACCAACTCCTTCTCCCTCTCCTCAGTACGGGGCTAAAAACGGTACAAACACAAACAAGCACTGGTGAGGCGAAGTTTGTTCCAGTTTTATTTCATCAAAGATATATGGTTAAGCTTGCTATTGGGTTTTAGATTAGGTTAACGGTTAAGAGTTATTTTGGAATATTTGGAATTAAGATAATTGTGTTGGGTCCAGGGTTGAAGTTAAGAATTCAGTTCCTGTAGGAAATTGACAGTCAAGCAATTGTCAACAAAAAATGCAACACTGTGCCCCAAGACTCTGAATTATAAATCAAATGACATCTGGAAACCACTCATCAACAAGTACATGGACACGCCTCCACCGCCTACACTCCCGGGGCCATGTACCCAGGTCGAAATTCCAATAGGATCCTATAGCCTATTGGACCATCAGAAACCATTAGAGCTATTGGTGTCTATTGGTTTCAATAGGGAAAGTGAAATGATGGACCCACAGAAACCAATAGAAAATATCTAATGGACCAACACAAACCCACAGAAAAAATGCTGATGGACCAACAGAAGGCTTCTATTGGACCAACATCCACCACGTCTTCTATGGGTTTCTGTTGGTCCATTAGATATTTTCTTCTATGATGGGTTTCTGTTGGTCCATTAGATATTTTATATGGGTTCCTGTTGGTCCATTAGAGATCTTTCTATGGGTTTCTAATGGTCCCATATTCTGAATTCCTAATGAAACCAATAGTCCAATGGCTTCTATTGGTAAATCAATAATGATAAATCAAAGATCGATTTTAACAACTGTCCACCAAAAAGGTATATTCTAATCTCAGTTGCATTAACTCCATCACAAAGATCACTTGAAGTGAGTTTAAGAATATACCTTTAATTAAATGAAGGCTTGTACTATTCTATATAATAAACATACATGAATTGTTTCTTGGTTAGTATAAATAGTAATCATTATAATCAATATATCTATCGCTAAAACGTGAATGTAATTGTAACATGATCACACAAATAATCTATTGGTTATTAATTGCCTAAAGAAAATAAAAATCACAAAATTGATGTGCATTGTCAAAAGTTACTTAACAAATTATGATAAATGTATTGTTCTGTGAGAACGTGTAAAGTAATCATGAATATGCATGAGATAGATTTAGCTGTTGGTTTCTATTGGTTTCTATTGGTCTCATTGGTTTTCTATTGGTCCTATCGGCTCTATCGGTTTCTATTGGTCTTATTCGTTTCTATTGGTTTCTATTGGTCCTATTGGTCCTATCGGTCCTGTTGGTCCTATTAGTTTCTATTGGACCTATTGGTTTCTATTGGTCCTATTGGTCCTATCGGTCCTATTGGTCCTATTGGTTTCTATTGGTCTTATTGGTTTCTATTGGTTCTATTGGTTTCTATTGGTCCTATTGGTTTCTATTTCTATTGGTTTCTATGGGTGCTATTGGTTTCTATTGGTTTCTGATGGTTTGAATGGTCTCTATTGGATTCAATTCTATGGGTCCAACAGAAACCAATAGACTCCAACAGAAACCATTAGAGACCAATAGAATTTGTCTAATGGTCTCTATTGGTCTCTAAGGGATTTTCGACCTGGGTATAAAAAAACAATCGTTTAAGTCAATTGTATCTCCAATCCTGCAGCATTTAATTGTATCTTACATCGATCTGTAGCATGATACAAATCCTAAGTTACTACCATCATAAAGTTCGATTTATCCAAAAAGATTAAAAATTAATTTATATATTACAGGGCCTTCAAGTGCTTACCACAAGAAAAAAAATTGGTAATAAAGGGCATTCTCACATTCAACATTTGTTCAGACACAATGTGATAAACCGCTATGTTTTGTTCTATTTATTTAAGCAAATGTAAAAGAAACCTTACCATTTTGGCCTTGATATCCAAGAACATGTCGAAGACCTTGTCGAAGGATGCCAGGAGACACTGCCACATGCCAGCCTTGTCCTTGATGATAGCCTTGTCTTCCAGGTAGCTGAAGACTGCTGCGAAGCTGGTGGGGACGGCGTTACTGACCCTCAGGGTCTCCAGCCGATGGACAGAGAGCAGGTAGGTACACTGGGCAAAGTTGAGCTTGTTGACGATGACGGTGACCTCTGGGGAATGCTCCATCAAGCCCAGGATGTTCTGACGGAGCTCGTTCAGGTCGTTCTGGTTGGAGGACAGAAAGCATGAAGATCAGCTTTGATTTTGATTCATGATTTATTTGCACAAATGCTGAAAGAGCGAGGATATATTTGTAGGCGAGTATCCTAGACAGCCCATGGTTTTAGGTTCTGTCCAACGGACTTATTCATGAAAGTTCAACAAGAATAAGTTTAGAACCTCAGAGGGCGTTCTTGAGGAGGCGCGAAGGCTCATTGGAAGAGCAGTCATTTCGTAACCGTGATGTTTGTTTGAAATCAATTTGATATGCTAGTGTCCTTTGGTAAGGCATAATTCCTCATTACCAAGGCCCTTGGAGAGGACTTAAAGCTGTTATTCCCCTAGTTGCTTTAACTTTATAGAAGCATACACTTGCTCTCTTAGCAGTCAGGTGAATCAAACCTATGATGTTAATCAAAATGTTATCAGCTGGACGTGAGTTTGTTCGTACAAAATGATCGCAGAGGTGAAAAATATCATAAAATGTTAGAATAAGGCATGGTCTTGTATGCAAGCCAAAAAATCACAAAAGTGCAAAGCAGATAATAATAATAATAATAATCTTTTAAAGTCCACTCCAAATTTTATTTTGTCTAGCAAGTTAAAGTATGAAGGTAGCAAGATTGGGCTGTAAGTCGGCAGTACTCCATTTGGACTTTATTTGGACTCAACCATGAATGTGAAAATCAGTACAATACAATAGAAGAGTGGAGTGTGACACTCACATATGTCATGGTTTCGTTCCTGAGAGCGGAGTTGTACTGTAGCTCTGATCTCAGATGTTCACCAGGACTGGATGTAAGGAGGGGAGACTTTGCTGCGATGTGACAGACTCCCTCGTACCACTCTTTGGGCCAGAGACCTGTAACAGAGAAGAATGGTATATTCTAACGATTAGTTCTTGACTTATCTCTCTTTATTATGTCCTTTGGCTGTGCATGGTGTAAGCAGAGTATTGACGTACAGTACACATTACATGTGTAAAGAACAGTTCCATGCAGTGTGCCTAATCAAAGAAAAGTCAAAGAAATAGTCATAAATTTTTAATCTAAACAAAATACAATGTGTGAACAAAGACAAAATAACTGAACTATTAAAATATGTGTGTTGCTAAAACATCGCATTGTAAAAGCAAAGCTAACAAAAGACATTGTTTTACCAACATATAGATCTTTGAATTCATGAAATGAATTGTATGCAAGATTAAAATACAAAGAACATTTTAAACTACATACAGTACACCTGCACAAGTCAAGTACTATTCATTTTTGTTGTTGTAATGTGGGTTATCTGAAAGTCTACTTTGTTTTGAAATCATTTCACGTCATACCAGTTTTAACTGTTAATCGGTACATAACTTTTTTTTAATTTTCAACAGCATTTGTTGGACCTCACAGAATACCAGTAACGCTGAACTGTAAATGGTACTAAATCGCTTGTCTGCACAATTCAACATTGCTAAATGTACATGTAATTGTCTTATTCACAGACTGATCATTGCTAATAAGCAAGCCACGTAAATGTACAAATGTACAAACAACTGAAGCCCACCATACACGATGCAACCTGACTACGATCCAATTTTTAAAGAACTTGCAATAGCATTCGCTATAAACATTCAGACACATAAAATATTAATAATCGAGGTTCAGAATACTTCAAAGGAATATTAAAGCTTTCTTTAGAGATCGAAGCTCATATTGGCTAAAAATCGAAGTGACATCACTTCAGTCTTGTGATTGTCTACGCTTTGAAGCCAATTTGGCATTCACACAGAATAGAAGTCATAAATTGACTAAAATTGTCACTACCATTCACACCCTCAATATTATGATGTAATTTGTTTAAATTCCCATATCCATTTCACATCGTTCTTTTTAAAATCAGATCGTAGAAGAATTGTTTAGTTCATTGTGCGGTGGGCTTGCATTTACATCTGTCTCTGTGCAGTGAATAGTCTGTTTGGAGCTACATGTAGGAGGGCATCAATTTATTATTTTGCCCTTCTGGCTTAAAACAGACAATATGCCAGACCCATGAGTACTTGAAATCTGAGGTGCATCACATTTTCTTTCATCATATATGTAACTTCTTTGATTACCAATTTGCTTGTACCATTTGTCCAACTTTTGTACCATTTGTTCAACTTTTAAGGTTTAATTTCTTTAGGAATCTTCCAATTCTTGTTAGGCTGATTACACAATCTAAAAATATATGATGGAATTTTGTGTCCCTGAGTAAAATACAATTGAAATTCATTCTAAAATCATAGTTATCAATAATGGAATATTAGCACAGAATACTCAGGTGTGTCAATTCTTTGAAATCAGATATCCAAGCAGATCTTCAAATTTCAGTCACATGCAATCACAAACAAACAAATCAAATTAAACTAGACTCCAGGCAAAAATTTCCTAACAGAAACAAAGTAGTATCAAACAAAACATGTTCAACAAAATAAAATCTTCAATCAAATAATTTCATTCTCTAACAAGACATACAGCTGTACAAAGTGCACAAGACAGCAGAGTACAATTCAGTACCCTAAAAGAAAATTCTAAAAAATACTCAACAGCTTCCAAGCAAAATATTAGCATAGGAAAAACCGAGCATTCACATTCATGTCTAAAATGGAACAATTCTATCATACAATGGTATTAACAGACAATCATTTGGGCTATTCCTCAAGGTTGTATGATTGAGTAACTTGCAGGGTTAATTGAGGGTTGGGTAAAGGTTATGTCAATGGTTATCCTATCCAATGACCTTTAGGGAATGTCTGTCTTGTTTGCATGTTTTACCATGGAAAGTCCTCCTTTCGTCCTCCTTAATTATTTGTATTATTTTTTTTTTTTTTTTTTTTTGTTGAAGACGATGTCCTTGATAATGTTGAATTTTGTTATTATCATTATTATCATATCATCATCATCATCATCATCACCACTATCACCATCATCATCATCATTATCACCATCATCATAATCATTGTCATCATCACCATCACCATCACCATCATCATCACCACCATCATCATCATCATCATCATCATCATCATCATCATCATCATCATCATCATCATCATCATCATCATCATCATCATCATCACCACCACCACCACCACCACCACCACCACCACCACCACCACCACCACCACCACCACCATCATCATCATCATCATCATCACCACCACCACCACCACCACCACCACCACCAACACCACCACCATCATCATCATCATCATCATCATCATCGCCATCATCATCACCACCATCATTAATACATGGACGTGGCTGGTTTTCAACAATAGGACATCCCAAGGGTCATTAGACAAGGATTCCATTGACTTAGGTAAAACTAAGAACAAATTACAGATGCAAAGGGATGGAATGTAATGCAAAGGCAAACATTAACATCATAATTTTTTGTTTCTCCTTCTTCTTCTTCTTTTAAATCTTCATAGCACAAGAGAGCAAATTCATGGCATCCTTAGCTTATATTTTGCTTATCTATTATTCTAGCCAGTTAGCATTGAGGTACATGCACGTACACAGAAGGCTTAATGTGTTCATATACATCCGATGTGAGAAGAGATCATAATTTGATATGTATTTTAGATAATTTTTTCTCTTTCTTTGAATCAAACACATTTTGAAATGGATGTCATTGTGGACACAACCCCAATTGACCAATGACTCCCTGTAAATACTTTTATATACAATGCTTCATCTAACTGGCATATGACATATCTTGTGATTATCATCTTCACAGAGAAACATAAACTAACTATTAAAACGCTTACTATAAATGTTCGTGACGTGACAGTTTATCGCAATGTCAATATTTACCTTCTTTTAATGACAGGGGCAAGGAAATGAAAACATAACAATGTAAAGGAATGGTAGAAAGGAAAAATAAAATGATGAAAAACAAAATAACAAGAACCAAAAAATAAAAATAAAATAAAAATGTGGTCATACGGCGTGTAGTTTGAGGTACAATATTCCAAATCTTGATACCTGAGGGAAAGAAAGGAAAATCTGATAGAAAATAATCACAACAGAAAGGAATCTCCAGTTGGAAATAGGGTTTCACTGGAGTAATAATAATGGACAGGGAAATCAAAAAAAGATATGATATGAATGTGAAAAAGTATATAAAAATACACATCTACAACTAAAGGCAATCTTGAGGTCTTATAACTTTGCTATATTGTCAAATGTAACCATCATTTTTAATTCTCATATCTGGACCGAGAAAAAAGTATTTAAAAAAATTGCTGAAACAAACATATTACTGAAAAAGACCCACACACACAAACATGAACACATGAGAAAAGACACTAGATTGTCATATGAACAAACCTAGATTTCCTCATTTGTATGCAATATTCAAATCTTCTTTTTCCCTGCTGACTTTGTTTCTATCAATTTTTTTATAAGTTGCATCATTTACCAGACTGCATTCAAATGAATACTAAAGATAAGTATTGTGATAAAACAAATTATAAAATATTTGAATAAATGGGATTAATTGCATAGGTTCAGGACATGAGGTGACAGTAATAAGATAATTCTAGAAATATAACACAAATTAGCATTGATACATGTAAAACCATAGCTTAAAGCCATGTACCGTATTGCTTTATATCACAATTTAAAAAATAGTGATAATGATAATTGTAACATTTATATAGCCCTTAATACAATGTTTCCTAGCACTGTACAATTATGAACCCAGGTACCATGATAAGGCAATCTGAAATATATTTAAAGTTAAACTTCTTACATGTAGCAGGAGGTACACGAACAAAAGAAATAAATGCTGATTCATAATATGGAAAGGTGCTATGTAATTTTGTGATTTCAAAATTTGCTCATTCTGATGTTTCACTTTGTTTTTATTGCTGTGGCCTAAAATGTAATCTGACAAACAAATGTGGGGCCTTTGTGGGGCCTTTGAAGCAATACTGTACATGACCTTAAATTACACATTCAAGTACTGTAAAGAAATATTACATAGACAAAATACTTCTTGGGAAAGTAAAGGAAGGAGAAATACACATACATGCAATATTATGCTTGTTTGTAAAAATGAAAATGGGGTTAGAAGGTGACAAAGAAAAGGGACAGTTTGATACAGTAACATAAGCAAAATACACTAATAGTAGTAGGAGAAAAAAAAGTATAGTGATCTGTGATACTTGTGGAGAAGAAGAAGAAGATGTCATGGTTGTTGTAGTAGTAGTACAAGTAGTAGTTGCAGTGGTAGCAGTAGTGGCTGCAGCAACAGCAGCAGTAGTAGTAGTAGTGGTAATAGTAGTAGTAAGAATAGTAGTAGAAGTAGTAGTAGTAGTAGTAGTAGTAGTAGTAGTAGTAGTAGTAGTAGTATCAGTAGTAGTAGTAGTAGTAGTAGTAGTAGTAGTAGTAGTAATAGTAGCAGCAGCAGCAGCATCATAAGCAGCAGCAGCAGTAGTAGTAGTATTACCAGTAGTGGTCATTGTAGTAGAATTGGTAGTAGCAGTAAGAGATCGGTAATGGTGATAGAGTATAATACAGTATCCGCACACAGCAAATATAGGGGTAAAAGTATATATGAAAACCTGCAAGATAGTTAGTCAATGGTACAGTATACATTTACATGTTGGATAAATGAATTGCAAAGTATAAGGGGAGCAAAACATAGATGTACAAAAATAAAGAAAGGAGAAAAACACAAGGATGTGAAGGACGAAAATGACAAACTGAGATTTGGATCATGAGCCTACTTACCAGAGTCCTCCACAGCAAACCCCATGACCACACAGTAAAGCCAAAAGTCCCGGAAGAACTTGTGAAGACGAGGCTTTGGGTCCTGGATGGGTGGCAATCTCTTGATCAACTAAAATTTACAAAGAAACAAAGTCAGTCAGCATGACACGACATCAGCCATGTGGTGCTATCTTGAATACAAGCATTTATTACATACAAAATGTGGTGAGAACAAGATTGCAGTTGATTTTTTTCGTTATCGGTCATCTTCACACAAGTACACTATGTACCATATTGCTTCTTGATACCTTATGGTATGGATGAAAACCTATAAACTTATTTAAATTTTAAGGATTACAAACATTTCACTGTCAAAAGGTATTACGTAATACATTTGTATAACTTTTGTTGGAAATTCAGCCATCTACAGCACTAAAAAAGTAGGGAAAGGGGGGTGGGGGGGGGGGGGGTGGTGATGCTGATGCAAAATGCAACTATCTGTCCCAGCTCATACAGTGTATATACAATTACTGAAATAATTGTAGATAGTATTACTATAAGAACCCATAGTTTGATCATCAGCAAAACTTAAGAACACAATATTTCAGCAATGTGGCAGTAGTGTGTATTGTCTCATTCAGTTTTCCTCACTGGTGTACAATACCTCCCCAAAACATCACCGTCCAGTATTAAGTACTCTTTGCTAACTTTTCAGCTTTCCTCATCTCCCTTGTTAAAACACACACTATACATCCTTTCAAGAAATGCCGATTAAGGTCTATTTATATCATTTTACTACAGAGTGCTGGAATAACCATCAAGTACAGTTAAGACATACCAGGATTTGACTCAAAACTATTCTTAACAAGTACATACATGTAGATATACAACTACACATCGAACGATGTACATGAGAAGAAGAAAACAAAAACACACACAACAAAACAAATGAACAAAAATATATAAAAACAATCAAAAGAAACAAAAGACAAAGTTCACTTACAGTTGCTAGGACAGGAATAAGGATGCCCAAGCTTCCAGCACTACTGGAGGCCTTTATAGCTGTGGGAGCCCTCTCGCTGGCTCGCTTGCCCTCTAGCCCAAGCTGAACAAATAATTCAAGTAGCCGGACTAAGAGCTCCTGCTGTTCGTTCTCCCCATCAATGAATGCTGCTATGTTTGCAAGGGCATTAATGATGGCCATGGAGCAATGCCTAGAAAGGAAGATATCAAGATGGAATATGAAAGAGGGTTGGGTTTAGAGTGAGCCTTGCTGTTCGTTCTCTCAATCCATGAATGCTGCTATGTTTGCAAGGGCATTGATGATGGCCATGGAGCAATGCCTAGAAAGGAAGATATCAAGATGGAATATGGAAGGGGATCAAGCCCAGAAGCAGCCACACTCAGCCATGGTTTTATAGTAGCAGCCTGTTCACACTATACAAAATATGTATGAAACTCGTATAAAAAATGTATTGTGAACAATCATTGTATTTTGAAAAGGGGCATACAAACTAGACAACATCATCTTATAAAGAAACTGCTTTTGAAGAGGTCAATTTAACACAACAATCAGTAGTGCACGTTCAAGATGAGCCCCGCCAATTACATTAATACAATTTGTGTACAATACGTTCAGACTAGATCCTGATTCGTTATTGAGTTTTTGTTCAAAACAATGCTCAAACATGCATTTCTCTATAGAACATTTCTTTATATGATGTTCAAAATAGAAAAAACGTAATTACTTGTATAGCTATACAAGGATCATACAGACAGCCAAACAATGAATTTTGGTAGTCTGAAAGCAAGGTAAATCTCTGACTTACCTGAATCTCTGTGAAGCCTGTGAGCTGTTAGGTGCATAATCAGATGATCCAGCTTCGACACTGATCTGAATAAACATATTCATCACCTCCTGTGTTACAGCAGCCTAGGGGGAGATAAAAGAGAGAAACAAGTGGGAAATGACAGCAGTAAAGTAGAGAGGAAAGTGAAGGAAAATGAAAATGATACATCAGGGGGGTATTTCTCAAAACTTGTCATCAGTGACAAATGACAGTTTTTGTTATAAGCAGATTTGTCACTGATTTTTGTCATTTGTCATTGAAAAAAGGCTTTGTGAAACATCCCCCTGGACACGGTCTCATAGAAGGGCGATTGATCAGAATTGATAGCAAGTCCTCAGCTCGCAAATTTACAAACTCCTATTTCTAAGGTACAGAGGTGCGGTTGATATTTTATATGTGCGATAGTTATCTTTCAATCAATTTGATCACACCAGTTTAAAAGATTAAGATAAATGACCTAGAGGGCATATTTTCACACTTTCATATTATCTGGCATCTATGACATAATTATTGACCATCTAATATAAGTATGAGTAATATTCTTAATGCTAAATATATTACTCATTGCGGATATAGTATCGAAAATAATATCGCTAGTGATATTCGTTTGTCTCGCAATGTGGTCAATAAGGAATCTAAAAGATCACGACGTTTCGTATGCTACTGCAATACTTCGTCAGGTGATAAAAACTGTTGTAAGCAAGGGTCTTTTATACTTTACGGGAGGACCGTAAAGCGGTCTAAAATTCGATCGATAATTGGAACAATAACGCCCAATGCCTATTGGTCGACGCACACGGTGATCGACCAATCACCAAGGCCGCTGGTTCGGCCGCTGGTTCGGCTGATGCACCAGGCCTATTGGCCGACGCATACGGTACTCGACCAATCAACGGGCCGCTGGCTCGGGCCGTCTGCTGAATGGAATCGACCGTTGTTGGCTGGCAGGACGGCGAGTGTCATGGCGGCGTATCGTCCGCATCCAAAATTCGGGGATATCGATCCCGTTGTCTCTGTTGAAATTATTAGGATTGAGACGGATATTGATAGCTTCTTTTACCCTCCGTGTATACCAATGCCGTTCTTGGGAAAGGCATTGAACCCCGTCCCAGTCTGGTTGATGCTGGTTGTCCCAAGCATGTTCGGCTACGGCTGAGTTGTCAGTTCGACGGAGTCTGACGTCCCTCTTATGCTCAGTGATTCTTTCTTTTATCGGACGGGCAGTTTCACCGATGTAGGATCTATCACATCCTTTACAAGGGATGTTGTACACAATGCCGTCCCGTCTATGTGGAGGAATTGGATCCTTGGGGCGTGTAAGTTGTTGACGTAGGGTGGTATCTGATCTGAAAACCGTTCGAATGCCATGGCTCTCTAGGCGGCGCTTGAGTTGTTGGGAGACCCCATCAATGTACGGCAAGACTGTAAAAGTCTTGTATACCTTCTGATCCCTGGGTTCCGACGATCTATTCTTGGTATTGTGTATAAAACGGCGTGGGTAACCGTTGAGACTCAGGGCACTGCGAACACGGGTCCGTTCTGTGGACAGACAGAAGGGGCAGCCATGGGCAGTCCAGTCTCGGCTGTTGTGGCCAACCTATACATGGAGAGTTTCGAAGAAGAAGCGTTGGACACATGTCCCCTCTCTTGCTTGCCTCGTGTTTGGAAGAGATACGTAGATGACACCTTCATCATAGTTCCCATCTCTGAAACAGATAAGCTACTTAAACACATGAATAGCCTTGAACCAACCATCCAGTTCACATCAGAGATAGAGTGTGAAGGGAAGATAGCATTCTTAGACACTCTAGTTCATAGACACGACAACCATAGGCTCTCCACCTCAGTCTATAGGAAGCCTACCCACACAGACCAGTACATAGCGTTTGACTCTCACCATCCCATATCGGTGAAGAGAGGTCTAGTGAAATGTCTATTTGACAGAGCTTCACGCATTGTGACAAGTCCACAACAGCCATGCACAGAACGGACCCGTGTTCGCAGTGCCCTGAGTCTCAACGGTTACCCACGCCGTTTTATACACAATACCAAGAATAGATCGTCGGAACCCAGGGATCAGAAGGTATACAAGACTTTTACAGTCTTGCCGTACATTGATGGGGTCTCCCAACAACTCAAGCGCCGCCTAGAGAGCCATGGCATTCGAACGGTTTTCAGATCAGATACCACCCTACGTCAACAACTTACACGCCCCAAGGATCCAATTCCTCCACATAGACGGGACGGCATTGTGTACAACATCCCTTGTAAAGGATGTGATAGATCCTACATCGGTGAAACTGCCCGTCCGATAAAAGAAAGAATCACTGAGCATAAGAGGGACGTCAGACTCCGTCGAACTGACAACTCAGCCGTAGCCGAACATGCTTGGGACAACCAGCATCAACCAGACTGGGACGGGGTTCAATGCCTTTCCCAAGAACGGCATTGGTATACACGGAGGGTAAAAGAAGCTATCAATATCCGTCTCAATCCTAATAATTTCAACAGAGACAACGGGATCGATATCCCCGAATTTTGGATGCGGACGATACGCCGCCATGACACTCGCCGTCCTGCCAGCCAACAACGGTCGATTCCATTCAGCAGACGGCCCGAGCCAGCGGCCCGTTGATTGGTCGAGTACCGTATGCGTCGGCCAATAGGCCTGGTGCATCAGCCGAACCAGCGGCCGAACCAGCGGCCTTGGTGATTGGTCGATCACCGTGTGCGTCGACCAATAGGCATTGGGCGTTATTGTTCCAATTATCGATCGAATTTTAGACCGCTTTACGGTCCTCCCGTAAAGTATAAAAGACCCTTGCTTACAACAGTTTTTATCACCTGACGAAGTATTGCAGTAGCATACGAAACGTCGTGATCTTTTAGATTCCTTATTGACCACATTGCGAGACAAACGAATATCACTAGCGATATTATTTTCGATACTATATCCGCAATGAGTAATATATTTAGCATTATTGATCGAACATACGGGCGCCCTGCCCTGAAACTGATGCGTAGATATGAACGTTGTAGCAAGAAGGTGGCCCGGTTCACCAATCACTTAACCTTTTTGGTTCGTTGCATTAAAGCATCCGTGGTCCCCAATGACCTACGGATTAAACCCCCGATGCGTACCATGGGGGCAAAGAAGGCAGCTGAAACGGCATCCCGTCGTTTCTTAAAAGAACGGATTTTTCTAACCAGACGCACTCTTGGCTCGGCCAAGACCGAATATGAAACTTTGAAGGCCGAAGTCATATCGAACTTAGTCCCCCAACATAGCGATGAGATAGTGAAGGTTAATGAAGATATCTACCGAGATGTCTTCATGAAATGTAAAACGAGACAACAAACGAAATTTGATAAACTTACACAGCCAAAGTCGAGCAGGACGGTGCCCTCATTAGCGAATGAGGAGAAGTGGGTTATTAACCTATCCTCTAGAACGATCACTTCTTCGGAAGAAGAGATTCTTAAGAAAGGCCTCGGCTTTGCCGTCTCCCCTAGACGGATTCCAGCTACCGAAATAATTGCGAAAGTTGAGACAGCGGTCAAGTATCTTGATGCGGAGTCGGCCGACGCCGCCCGCAGAGATGTAGACAACATCCTACAAAAAGCACGCCCCCCTAAACACAACATTTCGAAAGAAATGCACACCGCTCTCAAAACTTTGAAGGCTGATGATAGTATTACTATTCTTCCAGCCGACAAAGGTCGTGCCACAATCATTCTAGACGCCACAATATACCATGAGAAATTGACCGACTTATTGGAGTCTGGTCCGTATCGTGTATTAAAGAAAGATCCCACAGATCGTTTGGCTCGCAAGCTTACCAACACCTTGCTGAACCTAAAGAAAGACAATGTGATGGATGAACCGACCTATCGTAGACTGAAACCCACACAAAAGCAACCTCCTAGAATATACGGGTTACCCAAGATACACAAACCCACAGTACCATTACGACCTATAGTGTCATGCATAGGCTCCTTTGCCTATAACCTCTCAAAGTACCTAGCTGAAATTCTGTCTCCGCTCACCGGTTTGACTGAATATACGATTCCCAATTCGAGTGGTTTTGCAGAGTTCATAGCAGAGCAAACCATCGGTACTCAAGAACGCATGGTTTCGTTTGACGTAGTTTCACTCTTCACCAATGTACCGATTGAGGGCGCATGCAATGCTACATTGCAACGCTTACAATCAGACAGCAATTTGTCTACCCGGACCGCACTCTCACCGGAACAACTCACTCAACTCCTCGAGTTTGTTCTACGATCCACATATTTTCTGTATAAAGGTTCATACTATGAACAGACAGAAGGGGCAGCCATGGGCAGTCCAGTCTCGGCTGTTGTGGCCAACCTATACATGGAGAGTTTCGAAGAAGAAGCGTTGGACACATGTCCCCTCTCTTGCTTGCCTCGTGTTTGGAAGAGATACGTAGATGACACCTTCATCATAGTTCCCATCTCTGAAACAGATAAGCTACTTAAACACATGAATAGCCTTGAACCAACCATCCAGTTCACATCAGAGATAGAGTGTGAAGGGAAGATAGCATTCTTAGACACTCTAGTTCATAGACACGACAACCATAGGCTCTCCACCTCAGTCTATAGGAAGCCTACCCACACAGACCAGTACATAGCGTTTGACTCTCACCATCCCATATCGGTGAAGAGAGGTCTAGTGAAATGTCTATTTGACAGAGCTTCACGCATTGTGACAAGTCCACAACAGCCATGCACAGAACGGACCCGTGTTCGCAGTGCCCTGAGTCTCAACGGTTACCCACGCCGTTTTATACACAATACCAAGAATAGATCGTCGGAACCCAGGGATCAGAAGGTATACAAGACTTTTACAGTCTTGCCGTACATTGATGGGGTCTCCCAACAACTCAAGCGCCGCCTAGAGAGCCATGGCATTCGAACGGTTTTCAGATCAGATACCACCCTACGTCAACAACTTACACGCCCCAAGGATCCAATTCCTCCACATAGACGGGACGGCATTGTGTACAACATCCCTTGTAAAGGATGTGATAGATCCTACATCGGTGAAACTGCCCGTCCGATAAAAGAAAGAATCACTGAGCATAAGAGGGACGTCAGACTCCGTCGAACTGACAACTCAGCCGTAGCCGAACATGCTTGGGACAACCAGCATCAACCAGACTGGGACGGGGTTCAATGCCTTTCCCAAGAACGGCATTGGTATACACGGAGGGTAAAAGAAGCTATCAATATCCGTCTCAATCCTAATAATTTCAACAGAGACAACGGGATCGATATCCCCGAATTTTGGATGCGGACGATACGCCGCCATGACACTCGCCGTCCTGCCAGCCAACAACGGTCGATTCCATTCAGCAGACGGCCCGAGCCAGCGGCCCGTTGATTGGTCGAGTACCGTATGCGTCGGCCAATAGGCCTGGTGCATCAGCCGAACCAGCGGCCGAACCAGCGGCCTTGGTGATTGGTCGATCACCGTGTGCGTCGACCAATAGGCATTGGGCGTTATTGTTCCAATTATCGATCGAATTTTAGACCGCTTTACGGTCCTCCCGTAAAGTATAAAAGACCCTTGCTTACAACAGTTTTTATCACCTGACGAAGTATTGCAGTAGCATACGAAACGTCGTGATCTTTTAGATTCCTTATTGACCACATTGCGAGACAAACGAATATCACTAGCGATATTATTTTCGATAGTAATATTCTTGTTGAACAATGACAGCACAAAACGTTATAAAGAGATATCATCATTTTAAAAATCAGTCACTTTATTGCTTCATCTCACAAAATATGTAAATCAAGTTTAAATCCATAAGTCCATTCATAACTACCATTGGAAAAAAAAAAATACATATGATAAACACAAATATAAATGATAAACACAAACACAAATACTTACACTTGTGCAGGAAAAAGATTTTGATATCATTATATTTTGTCTCAGAAAAATGAATCTATGTGCTTACATTTCCAGCCAGCACCAGGCAACCTAGCATATCCACAATCAGCACATCGAGGGAGGAAGGGGGTGTGCAGAACCGTTGCTGGAAAATCTGCTGGACACTCTCGATGGTACGAGTTGTTTCGCTCAAAAGAACTGCCACGTGGCCCATCGCCAGGATGGCATTGGAGGAGATGAGGGTGGAATCGCGATCGCTGGCTTCCGCAATGTACAGGGCATTTGAGACAGATGCTAAGAAGGCTTGAATGCAATCGGGATCTTCAACGAGGCCAGAACGCAGCGATCTGATTGGGTTTGCAACAAAATCAAAGTAGAAATTGCAGAAGTTACATGGGCAAACAATAACAACAAATATGAAAACAAAAAAAAGAAAGGATCAGTGAGAATCTACTACTAATTCCCAATACCAAACTTTCATTGACAATATCGACTATGTTTATAAGTTCTCACATGTATCACCTATTATTGTCATAACCTTTTATATTTGCTTTTGGTTTGTCATTCAAAATAGATAAAAGTTTAACTACATTTAAAATTCATTGTCATGTTTACCACTAAAAATTTGAACCAGATGCTATACTTCAGCTCAGTCTAAGTCAGGTTTAAGATTGTAAGATTTTGCGTACACATACCTGCAAAGGTTGGACATGGCCGCATTCCTCAGTCTCTCGTACGGATGTGAACCCTCCCCGACACTCTTGCTGCTCCTACTTCCACCACCACTACCGGTACCACCACCACCAGCACCGCGCCCATCCTTCCCAACCCCAGCCCTCTGGAGGGTAGAGTCCATGACCCTGATGGTGGGTCCGGCACTCGACTTGCTGCTCTCGACTTCGTGATGTCTGTGGAGCTTGACGATGATGCGGGATGGCCCCATCAGAAAGTCTCGGAGGGAGCTGATGGTGGCGTGAGCAACTGTCGGAAACTTCTCTGCTAGAGTGCCCAAACCCTGGAACATTGAATATTGAATATTGAAATCCACATTCATTTCCTTGTGATATACATTGAACAGAATTCAGTAATCATGCAAAATGAAGAGAGGAGGGATTGAGTCAGCTTCTTTTCACTTTGAACACTAACAAAATTGAAAGTATACATTATTCAGAACTTAAATTTATCTCTAATACCAAATATTTCTAATGTTTCTAACATCATAGAGTACTTAAACATTTTGTTCACAGTATTTTATTTGCCTCTCTGCAAGGTCGATTGCCACACATGTAATTTTCTGACAAAATAAGTCACGCAAAAAGCTAAAATACAAGGTTTTCATGAAGATGTTATTTGTTTGGCATATAAACATTTCATATACATTGAATATTCAAATCAAGATTAATGTATGATGTACCTGCAGTGAGCACAGAAGCAGTGGCATATCAGCTATGAGTTGCTTACTGCCAGCACTGGAATGCAATTTCTCAGTCAGCCTTGAAATAAGACTATCAGCACCTAGCATATAAAACATAAAGGAAAAAACAAACAAAAGAATTGCATGAAGAATTATTCTTACCCATATGTAACAGTAATCTCATCAGAAAGTATGACAATATTTTTGTAGATGACATCTGATATCTACATGTATTTACAGTACCGGTAACCTGAATATTTTAAAGAATAAAATAATAAAACCGAAGACCATTACGATAAGATGGATTTTAATTATTTTTTTTACTTCTACTTGTTTGACAACAGTCAATGTCTTTACTGTTGTCACTACATGATAATTGATTTGTTTGATATCTTCCAGTTACTGATTTTCGAAAGGATTTATATTTTTTTCTCAAAACCTGGACGTGCACGACAATACATTTTTCCACCCAAACTGTAGGTGGGCTTTAAACAGCCCCCCTCCATGTTGCTAATTCATGCCGGAATAATGAACAAGATCACTACCTGTTTCATCGTTAGCTGCCCACACAAGAAGGTCCACACACGTGGCATTGGCCCTGAGCGCCAACTCTCGAGAATTGAACCTGCATGGACCACGGGTGGCGCTCTCCACGCTCAGATCCTGCAGCTCCGTTTGGCCCGATAGGAAGAGTTCTCTGACGAATGCATGAACCTCTGTCTGGAAGCCAATTGGCAGTCCTGAAATTTGGTACACAAGGGAAAATTCACAAAATAATCCTTTTTGTACTAAAAATTTTGTGTATTGAATTTTGACTGGGCATTCTTGTATAGTTGTTAGATTGGTCATAAAATTAAGTCCATGATAATAAACTTCAAAATGAGGGTACCTGTTCCATCTAGGTGAAAAGAATGTAGCTATTCATGGTCCAAACAAATAATTCAACACTTACATTCTTGGGGTGGTATTTGCATTTGTATTTGTCACCCATGGCATAGTAGAGGCTCACAATTGAATATTATAATGAAAACAATAATTATATGGGATGATTTAATAGACCATTTGGATAAAAAGTTCAATATCATGATGTAAACAAACATTATACAGGAAGCATGATTAGACCATCTGGATTACAATTTCAATATCATAATGAAAATAATAATCATACATAGATATGACCATCCGGATGTATTAAGTCCTTGATAATAATAATAGTTTAAAAAAAAATATCAATATTAACATTGGGATGCAGTGCAAGGAATGGTACAATCATATGCACCTTGACTTCCAACTGATCAAAAACGTCTATTTAGGACTAGCATTTGATTCTGCAAGTCGTGTTTGATCCCATTTTTCTCCTAGAGTCAGATCCTTTACCTTTGTGCTGTTGAAGTAGATGTCTGAGTAGGGAGACCAGAACAACATTGATGACTTCACTGTATGACTTGTACGGAAGGGTCTTCTTTGATCCTGGCTGAAGGGCGTACTGCTGGGCCATCCCATCAAGACTCTGTAACAGAGTTCCACTGATCATCTTCTGGCACTGAGAGAGAAACAAAACATGTTTTACATCATGATCACCTTTCTATCACGTCAGGAGTTGAGATAAATATAATTTTGTATCTTTTTTATGACTAGTCTAAGTTTCCATGTGAACACACTTCACTTTTCATACAAATCCAATTAAAATCATACAAGACAAAATCAAGACAAAACAAAGTCCACTTTTGGGTTGTTATCAAATGTGCTTGCAAGGAAAATATAATAAACATACATAGAATTACAATTTTGAAAAAGGTGCAACAGCAAAAGCAAAACACAAGGACAAATTATTATGAAATAAAGAGGAGAATATAACAGTATAATTATACCGGACTGTAAAATTAAGTGTCATTAGCTGTTGACACAATGACTGTGAAAAAAATACAGGCCTCCTGCTAGATTCTTCCTAATAAGCATTACAAACAAAATAGCTCTCCTTTTACATGACCAGCCTAAATTTCAATGTCAAAACCTCAACTTTTGTATGCATTCAACTATAATCACATAATACTCTTCCCATGTAATGATACAAAAAAAGTATTTTGAACCTGTGTTTCCTAACCTAATTACTTACCACATTCAAGATGGTCTGCAGCTGTGGAGTGGTGAGGTCGAGGGAACCCACTTGAGCTCCATCGCTCCCGCTCTCACAAGTCTCCGTGCTGATACCGAAACTCGACCCCACCACTGTCAGCAGATGGCTTGGTCCCTCCGTCGCCCTCTCCTCTCTGGAGTCGTCTGCCACAGGCAATGCGTCCTGTCGGCTCCCTTCGGACTGCCGGAGCTTCTGCTCCATGACGTCGGAGACGATGAGTCGGAAGGAGCTGTACATAGGAGACGTCTGGTCCAAACCGGAGGAAGGGGGAGGGGTCTGGGAGGTGGTGTGCTTGGATGAGGGGTACATCCGACTGAGGAGAGAGCAGGATGGGTCCTGGCTGCTGCGCCCTATGGCACGGGACATCCCCAGGAAGGCGGGCATGACATGCTTGCATATAGCAACTATTCAGAAGGATGAAAGATACAAATAATATTGGTTTAACAGTTTGATGTTAAGCCTCATTCAGATATAAGGAGGTTAAACTGCGACAGGTTTTTTTATGATGACATAAAATGTAATACGCTTCACATTTCTGTATCTTGTAATACAGAGCTCCTGTTGGGTCCAAGCTACTGTAGACTCCACGTCTTGGTTTTTACTTGCACGTCCACCGTTTTATTGTAAATAATAGACATCATTCACTGTTTTGAATTACTTCATGCACTGTCACTATGCCAGCATGTTGCAAGGACATCCCAGTTTAGCTGTATGATAGCTGCCCATCGGGATTATTTCTACAAGTAATTAACAAGAGCTAAGTGACTACGTGTGGGACCTTTGATACATGCAGTTGCTATTCATTCACACATAAACGAAAGTAGCTGTACCCTTGTATCCCAATTAAGGCCAATCAATATTTCATAATCATTGCATGGTCCTACATATTCATTCAGATGCTGGTCTGTGGCAACCAATATGTTTATCCCATGATTATGTCTTTCATTACCTTGAGGATGTTCTGATGGCTGTTGGCAGATCCTGCATAGTGCCTGTAGAACTTCAACTAATGTTGACAAAATCTGAAAGAACAGTTAAACAAAATAAAGATCAGTCAACTTTCCAAAGAGGACACAGCTTGCAACAAAATCAAGATAAATATATGTAGATTAGATGAGGTGAAGTACGATGGAGGGACCATATATTATGCACTGTTTACTGAGGCAAACAGTCTTTTAATTTAATGTCTTCGGGCAAATTCTTTTGTTTATCTTAGCTATACATTTTCTGAAGTTGAATTGTGCAAAACTTATGACAGACAAATAACGAGTAAAAATATCAAGTAATTTTTCGGAATCGGTGTAAAAATATCTTCAACAAATGGAAAGGGTCCTTATTAGTGCACATGCAATAAATGTATGCAAATCTTAATTTTGTGGCTGAATAATGTAAATTTCACCTCGATTCAAACTTATTGATAATATTACAAGAAATACACAAGAATAGTTTGGCAACCCTCAATAATATTCTGGTTGCTCAGTCATCTCAGAAACTGTATAATATAATAGAGCCTGTCAGAGATTCATTATATGTAAAATTCATTTACCATTTGCTTTCCTTGATATATTAAGAGTGTGTGTGTGAGAGAGAGAGAGAGAGAGAGAGAGAGAAACCTAGTATTTACCTGATCTCTGTAGTGTGAATCTTTGGTCGCTATGTCAGAAAGGAGAGTTGTGATGGTGAATGCAAAGCGCTCACTCATTGGTAATACTGCAAAGACAAAAGTGAGTGATAACAAGTGGGGTGAATTTATTGAAATAATTATGTCAACATACAAAAGATATGGCTTATTATCACATTTAAATGAGTGTATAACCTTTAATGAAACTATACTTCTTCCGGTACATATAAATGCCCCCTTTTTTCCCATGCAACATATAAAAAAACCTACAGAGAATAGAAACAGAACTACATGAAACCTGTCTAAAAAGACCACCCAAAGAAGACAAGAAAAAAAAAAAGTGGTTTTTGTAGACAGGTGGTCTTTCTATACAGGTGGTCGCTAAAGCAAGTTTGACTGTATATGGAAGATTACCTGCCAGTAATTCCATTTACTTTCAAACAGTCAAAGGTCACTTCATGAAAGTTTTAACGAATTTCGAATATATCGGGTTATTCGCTAATTTGTATTTTTCAAATGAATACAACTTGTATTTGAAAAATATCACCAGGAAAAGAGTTGTTTAAAAGAATGAAGAAAAAACAAGCAACACAATTGATGGTTCCTATCAGCAAGTGAATGGCTACAGTGGGTGTTATCCACAACAGAAACTGTACCCTCATACCTCAAAATATTTTACAGCAAAAACTAAAAGAAATCTCACAAAGCAAAACGATGAATAAAGTCTATTTGTATACTTTTTGAGTTTTTCAGACAAAGAGAGGAATATATGGTTCATAAATTTAGCTTGATGGAAAAAAAAAAAAATCAAAGCAGAAATGTTTGATGTTAATTCGTTTTAGTGCTGTAGTCAAACGTTTAATCGTCCGGTATCCGACCGCCCATGGCGGATTCCGTTTTAAATTGGACGGTTTCGTTTTCCTGTTTTTAATATTTTTTTTTATATTTTTTTAATTTTTTTATTTATGCCCCTCCACCTGGCACTATGCCTGGCAATGTCTCCTAGCTCAGTAATCTGTGTGTTGACTCACCACTCCGAAACTAGAACAACACTCCAATTTGTCTGTCATCTTGGTTTGAAAGTAATCTTTGTAATAGATCTCAATATGTAGTTTATAATAATAATTCATCCAACTTTTACACACGGCGTACCACAAGGTTTTATCCTAGGTCCTCTACTGTTTTTAATTTACATTAACGATCTTACACATTCTTCTAAAACGACATTGTTACTATTATTTGTGACAAGTTCACAAGCACAAAGCGAGGCCTTCAAATGCACCTCGCAGTAAAATGAAAGTCTTTCCCGCTTTTTCACACGGACCTGGCTTCCTGCCAATTTTTTTTTTTGTTGTTATATTTTTTTAAAAATATTTTTTTTTTAAATCGTTTAACCGAAAACCGTCCGGTTTTGACTGGCGGTTAAACGGAATTGGAGATATCTGTGATGTTACAGCACTAATTTGTTTGGTTACTTCTTTATGATCCACATTAATTAGTTGTAAGTTTCTTTAAACTGATTATATCAACCATGAACTGCATATGTCAACATGTTATATTGGTTTCTTTTTAATGTTTGAAAATTAAAATAAATAAAATGAAATGAAACATAAAAATTGATACAGTTCTTCTTACCATCAA